>VXBT01002535.1:325467-352357 GCA_013400235.1 Oriolus oriolus | reverse complement strand
CGCCGGGGGAACCTCGCGCACATGTGACCCGGGAAACCATGACAACCTCCCGCCGGGGACTGCGGCCGCCGCGCCCCGCCCGCCACAGCGCGGGAGCCGGCGGGGCAGGGCAAGGCAGGGCAGGGCAGGGCATCGCATCGCATCGCATCGCATCGCATCGCATCGCATCGCATCGCATCGCATCGCATCGCATCGCATCTCTGCCCCCGCGCGGGCTACCCTGCCGGGGCACGGCCTCGCCGGACACCGCGGCCCCCCGCCACCCCGGGGCTCCCGGGGACCCAAGCTTTGAGCGCCTTCTCCCTGAGGGGGCGTCCAGGCATCCGCGCTGGCGACCAGCGGGGATCCCTGATGAGCGGACATGTCCCCGCTCAGGGGAGGACTGCAGTGCATGTGGCATTTCGTAGGTGATTACGGCTGTGCTTTTTCACGGCCATGCACCACCTTAAAGCTCTTCTCCACATCATTCATACACATAGATGTGCTGTCTATTTATATTCATCTGTATTATTTAGGATGGGAAGGGTGATGTGGTGCTAGCAAGAACATCCTGTTTGCCAGCTGGTTGTTTAAGGTCCACGAAAAATGTAGCTGGAGAAAGAAACAATTGTTAAAAAATGGGGGAAGAAACCCAATTTAAACGCTGCTGAGTGCCAACGCTCAGCATAGACACTCTTCCAAGCCATGTTGCAGAGACTACTTAGCACAGTGGTAAGTGGGTGCTGCTTGTCATCACCACGAAGCTTAAATGTTTTAAGCAGAGTAAGTAGCAGCTACGGGTGCCATGTTTTTCAATGCTTCACTAAGCGCTTCTTGGAAGTGAGGTCTGTTGAATGCAGGAAAACTGCATCCCCCCCAGGTTTGGAATCACCTCTGAGTGCTGGCCAGCGTTTTGGGGTTCCAGAAAGATCTGCTGGAGTCTTATTTTTATGCTTCAAGCAAATTAACTGCTAAAACGTCTAAGGCTGGGACAACACGGCTGTTTGATAACTGATTTCATTAAACGTTCAGCACTACTTAAATGGCCTTCCAATGAGCTTCATAAGGGCTTAGGGTAAGACAAGCAGAGAGACTCAAAATCTGAGTTTGTAGTAGCAAGATACTGAAAGACCTGATGTCAAAAAAATAATGTGACAGCAAAATACAGCAATCTCTATGACACTTTTCACACAGATAGGGATCTCAAAGCCAGTTTTAAATTGAATTAATTTCCATCTGGAACCCAATTCGCCTTGTGTGTGTATTTTCAAATGGAACTTGATTCACAAATTGGATCTTCAAAGTGTTACAGACCAGGTAAATTAGTGAAGTAAGTAAACCATGCCTGCGTGGGTGATATTGCTGCCCCGTAGCAGGCAGGAGACACCTCTGCTAGTGGAGCTGTGGAATACCTTTGAGCAACATCTTGTGGCTTCATTTTACTGTGCTGGAAAAGCCTACAGCTAGCCATTAGTACTTAACTGAAGTTAAGTTCACTGTTGTTTAGCACTGTCCTGCTGGAGAAACCTCTTCAAGGTCAAGCTAAGTCATCTGGGGGCAGACCATGAGTTCTCTCTGGACTACAGAAGATTGCACTGTCATCAGGCTCTAGGAACTTCTGCAATGTCCAGGGGGCTCCCAGCCTTGCTGGCACACCCCCACTTCATGCCATGCCCCAGTTTTGGCACACCCTGAGCACGGCTGCCTGTTGGAAGCACTGCTGGTGCAGCATGGAGCCACATACATTAAAATGGCTGAGAATCAAGTGCAGCAGGAGAGCTGACACCTGTACATCATGGACAGCTGCATAGTTTAGTCTCTCTGGAGGGGGGATTAGCTAGAAATGCCAGATTGGCTCATTCACAAGTTTAGGAGCTTAAAAACCTTCTCACACCACTGAGAGGGCTGATCTGTTTGTGTCCAGGCCGAGAGACACCTAAGCTTTGAGGAAGCCCTCAGGAAGGGAAGTGTTAGTAATTAGTGCCTTCCAGGCACTAGGTGTTCCGAGAGCATACAATATTCCATTTAATGGAGTCTTCCAGGATTAGAAGGGTTGTCATCCCTGAGGTTTTCTCTTAGCCAGACAAGGCAGTCTTTTTTTCTAGGAATTTACTAGCCGCAGTGTATTTTGCCATCTAATCAAGGACTCCCCTAGTTTGTCAGAGACTCCCATCATCCCAGATGTAAAACGAGATCACTTCTCTGAGGACATCCTCAAGAGCCAGCCTTTGATGTTTGTATGCAAGTCTGGGATAATTTGAATAAGATATTCCTAAGTGGCAGAACTCTAAAGAATACTTCTTTTTAAGAAGAATTTCAAAACAACCCAAAACGTTTGTGTCTAGTGAAACTTATCCTGAATTTCGTGTATCTCAAAGGATGGCAGCAAACTTTGTAGTTTAAGTTGGTGTCATCTGGTTTCCTTAGATGCTTTCTGTTACAAAGACCTTGTATTGATACTTAAATTGCTTTAAATCCTCATAAGGAGGACAGCTGTCAAAAATATGTGTTATGTCTAGCAGAGTGAACAGTTAGATAGAGTATTGGTTCACACCTCTCCAATGAGTTTTTATTAGTTGTTACTAGTTGAGCTGTAAATATCTTCTTGAAATGAAAGAGAATATACAACCTACAGAAATCCTTCTGTACTGAAAAATGACTGGGCAGAGTATTCCCCTCACAATTCACAATGAAATAATGTAAAGACTTTGTTGTCTCCTCTCCTCCTAGACAGCAGATGCACTTTTCATAACACACTGCTTACCTACTTTGCATGTCATTCTTATTCCTTCACCTGGTTTGCAGCAGTGAAAAACGGGGAGATTAGAGCTAACAGGAGAGAAATAGCAAGCACTGTGCCTCCCACGGGACAGTTCCAGACAGCATGCTTCAGACACTGGTTGGGAACACTTTGTCAGAGCTTGGAGAATGAGACCTTTTCTGATCACGTGGAAGACAACGAACAGAATGCAGAAGGGAAGAGCCAGACTTTCAAGCCTTTGCCCTTTACCAGGGTAAATGTAAATTTAGTAAATTTAGTGAATTTTACCTGTCAATGTCCATCCAATATCCAGCTACAAGCCTTTTTTTTTCTGCCAGCTTTCAATGGGAACTGCCAGCCTGATGGGAACATGTAGATACTGAAGGCTTGGTCGCAGGGAGATTTTCCAGCTTTCTGCCAACATCTGTGTGAAAGTCCTTGCTTTCACACAGACACTGGCCAAAAACAGAAGTTTTTGTAAACCAATTCCTTTATCTTGCAGGTGCAAGATTGTTACCCAGTATTGTTGTGGTACTGACTGGAGAAATATTTTGAAATGGGTGTTGTAGGATTTAACCAATCATTCTAAGAGGTGGATGGTCAGGGACCAATAATCTTATGCCATTCAAGCGAATTAAGATATATAAATGAGTCTGTAAATTAATAAACAATTCCATTTCTTCCTGGATCTGGCCTATGTCGTTTCTTACCGTCCCCGGTACAACAGCAACAGGAACATTCTTCTCCAATCCTTCCGAAGACGTGCTCTCGAACAACCATCTCCCGACGAGCCTGGGCTAAGCCTGCAATGCCATAGGTGCCATACAGAGGGGCAGAAGTGTGCACTTAACATCGGGGGTGTAAGCCAGGGTAAAGCCCTTTCTTCTCTGTGGAAAGTAACTTTAGCAAGCACACTAGTGGAGTACAGGCTTTTAAATCCTACTCCTTGTTACGTTATTGCAGGCAAGAGGGACTATTATTACTGTGTCCTTGGAGCGGCTGCACAGCTAGCTGAGAAAGAGATCCTGATATCATCTGTAATAGTCTCTCTCAATTTGGCAAGCTAGTAATTCCCAACTGTGGTTCTCCATGGAAAGAGTTTGTTCTGTATTGGAGAAACACAGGGCAAAGCCTGGCCCTCTACCTAGTCCAGCATAGTAGGAAAAGACTCACGTTTGTGTTTGGGAGATGTTTCTCCCTGTATTTCCTGTGTTTAAAAGATCATTGGTTTGTGTTGCCTTAAATCTTTTGTCCAGGCTTTTGAAATTTTAAATGCAGGTACACTTTGCATACTGCATGACTAAAAAGCTGCTGCTCAGAAGGCACCTTCAAATCCCTACATGTTTTATATTTACTTCAAAATCTCCAGTTATATGGTAATGTTTTTCCCTTGCTGGCTCTTGACCAAGCAATAGCTGGTTTGTAAGTTTAGAACAACCACAGCTCATAAGAATAATCATGTACCAATTTCTGATCTTCCAAAATATCTTTAAAATATTATGTGTGTTGACTTTCTTTTCGTCCTTCTCAGGTCCTTCTGGCTTACTAGGCAAATCTGGCTCACAGAATTCTTTTACTAGCTGTTTTTAGTGGCAATCATTCAGCCATGAATTTTCCAGCAATAACAAAACTTGCAGCTGTGCAGATCCATAGTTTCACACTTTTCTGTTCTCACCACTATTGTATTACAAAATCCATTACCAAACCCAAATCTATTTATTAGGGAAATGTTCAGTTCTGTAAACAATATAAGAAACTAGTGCCTGTAATGCCTTAATCAAGTTTGAACATATTCCTCGTGCTTCTTCCTTCAATTGAATCTCCTGTTCTCCATCTCATACTGTTTACTCTACCTGTGCTTATTGTTCTGTCGATTCAAACTACTTAACTCCTCCCCTGCCTACTGTAAATCTAGAATGGCAAGAACCAAGTAGCCATTTACAAACTCAAGTAAAATTTTTATTTATGCCAATGAGGGTTTTCCCTGAGTGAACAGAAAGGCCAAGTTCAAAACTTGGATGGAAGGAATCCACCTAATGAAACAGAATAGCAGCAAAACAGTATAAATGAAATATCCCCTGCCATTTTCAGTACCAACTCACAATCAGTTTAATTAGATATACAGTTGGAGGAGTTTCCTCCCACAAAATGGCACCTGCTAACCGTGGAACAAGTATTCATTTCCTCTCCCTTGTATCACCTTTTTGGCACTTGTAGTGCTATGTAGCCAGTGAAATTAGATGCCTGATTAGAGCTGAGGTGAATCATCAAGCTGTCAGGGAGAAGAGAGCAGAAGTCGTGGCTCAGGAGGAGGAGTATCAGATTATCAGCAACTCAAATTCAAGTTGGCTTACGTTGGTCCTGAATCCACATCTTCCATCCACCTCATCTGCTGAGATAATATGTTCAAAAGAATTGCAGAGTATCACATATTCTAACCTCAAGTCCCTTGCTTTTCCACTCACCCTAGTCCTTTTTAACCCCAAACTGTATTTTCCAGGGAGTATGAGCTTTGTGACTTATTGCAAGCTCTGTTTACAAGTGTTACTATTCAGTAAATGAACAGCTGTTGATTTCCATTGAAATCTGCTGTTTGTAGTCCTTGATATTCAGAAACTACAGGATACTGCCTCTTGGAGAAGTGCTCCTTTCTATGTGCCTCAATTTGGGTTCTCATTATCACCTGTAATTTCAGAAAAATATGACTGGAGTTTCTAAAGTCAATATAGTGAGTGTTGAATTTGTCATTAAAAGTAAACCTTCTCATTTTAAAAGCAATGAAATAAAATGACAGTGTAAATGTAGTATATACATCTATTTTGAGGATCTTATTTCATTTGATGCCCTACTCTTTTCATAAAAATGGCATTATACACTGTCAAGACAACCTGTTAAATGGCTAACAGAGACATCTCTCCAAATAGCTGACAACCGAAAATCATCATCAGATGGAGAAGTTCCCCAGGAATTAACAGTAGGCTGCTTCTGTTCAACACCTCCTGCAATCACATGGGAGCAAGTATAAATGTTGCTGATGACACAAAACCCAGTTGAAGAGTGATGTCACTGAGCTCAGGGAAGCATGAAGTGACCTGGATGACTTGTCCATTTAAAGAAAATCTTTCTCTACAAGCTCCTTATTAAGTCATTGACTTCAGAAGAAAGAGTGCAAGATGTTTCTACAGAATGGAAGGACTTCATTGTGGAAGACAGCGCTTCTAAAAGAACTTGGGGATCAGAATGGAGAAACAGCTTGACTCCAGTTTCTGATATAACTCTGTAGAGAAAGGGGCTAATGAGATTCTTGCTTGTTTCAAGAGGGAGATAGAAAATAGGAACAGGAGATCTTCCCTCTGTCAAGCACTCCTGAGACCAGTAAAAAAAAGGTACAGATTTAGTGTTCATATGTTCAAAAGAATATGGAGAAGTAGGAGATATGCAGAAAAGAGACATAGAAATTATTCATAAGCTGAAGGAAATGTCTTCAAGTGAAAAGACTGAGAGAGTTCTCAGCCTTTATCTAAGTGCTTGTTACTATGCTCAGTAGAAGGGGATTATATGATCTAAGTGATGAAGGATATCAGTCTATATAGTCTAGTAGCACCTTCATGGAAAAGAATAACATCAGTCTTGCTTATCAGAGATGGCTCAACACCTTCTCTTGGAAAGTCAAACTCTTTCATGTCGCTAGAGGAACACACAAATATCCCAAAAGATGCAGTAATTCTTACATCTTTTGAAATACGAAGCACTAGTGAAAAAAACATAATACATATATGCTTTTAAAAACATACAGTCACTGCCGTGGATGCTTGGGTTTTATTTAAATGGAAAAGAGTGGTAGTAAATGGATGATTTTGCTTCATTTTCCTTGAGGGAGGTGGGGAATCTGATGATTTTTGAAAAATGAACTTTCTCCCTTCAAATCTTCTTCTATTAGTCCTGAGCTTATATATGAAATATTCAGATTATCTACTTTGTGGCAAAAACAGGGAGCAAAGGAGCAGAAATAGCTGCTGGATGGAGAACAACCCTATAATTCCATGCCTTGCATTTCTCATTAACTGTCAGTGCTCCTAAAAAAAAGTCATTATGAGAATTAACTTCAGTTTCTTGGGAGCTAATTTCCAGAAGGACAGAGTCAGAGCTGTGGAGTCTGTAGTTCTAAGTGATATTTTCTAGGGAAGAGGCAACTTTTTCAGAAAACATTAACTGTTGGCGTTTTGGTTTGGGTTATTTTTTGGTTTTGTGGGTTTGGGTTTTATTGTGTGAGGTGGTTTTGGTTTGTCTGTTTTGTTGTTTTGTTTTGTTTTGTTTTTTCCCTGATAGATTTAATTGTTACTCAGTATATTCTTCAGGAAATTATTAGTTGTTCTTGGCAAGAAGTACAAAGCATCTGCACAAGTATTGGTTAAAGAGGGCACATAAGCACCAGCTGAAATATTTTCTTTGGTTTGAACCCTAATGTAGTGGTAATGTTCCTGCAGACTTTTGTCCTGGTGAAAACTGAGAATAGCATCAGTGAGTAAAAGCACTACTCTGACCCTAGCATGTTTCTGAGTTTGAATGTCTCTGCACACCTACACGCGTCTGGGGTTGGGGAGGTGGACACGCTGGACTGTATGACAGACACTTCAGTGTCCCAAAGGCATCAGGCAAGGTGGGTTCCAGTACTGCCTAGTCTGTGAGGGAAGACACGTGCCTATAGTTGGAAGGGCTACATTTGAGAGCAGAACCTTGATTCAAACTAGCAGACCTTAAAGGACAAATGTGGATGTGCCAGAGCTGTGCACTGGAGTGTCAAGTCCCACTTTGTCTTAGGATGGTTTGTTTATACAAACTCGTGGATGTGCATTTGATTGAAAAATAATCAAAATGTAGTGACCCTTACAGATTCTAGAAAAGAAAGACTGTTTTTCATCTCTCTGTAAGTGTATGTGCATGTATTTATGAATAAACACACATGCATTGGCCTGTATATGACATTACTGTTTCTATTTTGGCAGAATATAAAGACTCCATCATACTAATCTCTCTGTGAATGCAGTGTAAGTATCTTAACTCAATTGACTTGCAGTGAATTAAAACTGGCTATTTAATGTAGACTTATGGATCATCAAAGAAAATACGTGATTATTTTTTATACTTTTATAAGGAACAGAAATATTTACATTTTTTAAGTACAATTCATAATTGCACCACCCTTTCAATATTCCAACTTTAGCCCCCAGGAGTGGAAAAACTGTGCCAGACATGCATTCCCATGAGTTTTTTATCGTTGTTTTCGACAAAATCTATTTTTATTCAGTTCCATGGGAAATGCACACACTTTGTGGAGTTGCCAGAATGTAATTTCCCAATGCCCCTTATTTATTTCGAAGTGTGCTTTTTTTGGATTCAAGTGCTTTTGCAACAGCACTTTTTCACATTTTATCATGTACTCCTTGCTCATACTGAGCCCATTTGGTGAGGACAATTGTTACATATGTGGAGCTGAAAGGGCAGCCACATAAACTAGCAGAAACCTCCCACACTGGACGTAACATTTGGTTCTCCTTCCTTCTTTGGGGTCTCCCATTATTCATGTTCACTCCACCGAAGTGCTGCATGCAGGGAGCTGGGGGAAGAGTTCTTGCTTTGTTCAGATTCTGCTGGGTGTTTCAGAGCCCAGCAATCATCAGGGAGATGGTGATGGCCTGCTGAAATACCTCTCTTTGGGCCTACCTTGCAGGACAATTCAGAGGCTGCCCAAATCTGCAGCAGGTTAGTCCTTAGACCATCTAGGAGCTGGGACTAGCCAGAATGCATCAAATTTCAGACTGGTTTACCACACAACTGTTGCCTAAGGAGCAACAGAGAGGTTCACGCTGATGATGTGTGGGAGAACATATTTGTCTGTGGAACCCACCCCAAAAGGAAAACTTACCTAGGTGAGGACACGGTCCTTAGTCAACATGTCCACTAAAATTTGCGTGGTGTTTTCCGGGTCAGCATAATTTCCTGTCCTAAGGTCACTTTCACTTGATAGACTTTTTTTCTCTCATTTACTTTAAAGGGTTCATTTTTGTGTTGAAATCAACTTGACAATGTCCTTACATTCCTACGAACCATCCTGTTAGATCATTGCCATAAGGCCTGGTCAAGGGCTCTCACGTCCAGACACAGTTGCAGTTCTAGGACTGTCCTTTATAAAGTGCCACAGACACTACTGCATATAAATAGGGCATCACTGAAGAAGATCTCTCCAAAACTCCCTTGCAGTGCTGCTTAAAGGACATTTTAATACTTGCCCCAACCCTGACTTATTTACGGTACAACACCACAGACCCTGCACCATAACATCTGCATAAATGCCCTACTCTTATCTCACAGCATTCTCCAATAAAGCTTTCAGACAAACAGGGAAAGGAAGAAATGCGGTCTTGAGGCCAGACACTGAGGTCAGTAGTCCTTCCTACTTCTGCTGTATCTGCCCCAATTTATACCTGGTAGCTCAAATGTGAGTTTGCTCCTGGAGGTTTGGCCTGACTGCTTCAGAGAGGGTTGGTAACCCCTCGTAACACATAGAGCAAGGATCCATGGTCTGGGTGCTTCCCTTGCCCTGCGGATTTCTCCGTCATCCTCCGGCCATCTAGATGACAGCACAGCTTTGTCCTGCTGGGACTTGGACAAGAAGCAGATGGGTTTGGTAGCAGCTGGCAAGGCACATGGACTACTGAGATGCAGGAAGGTGAGAAGGTTCTCCATGGGTCTGAGCTCATGACTAAACCTTGAAACTGTGGTCGATTGCTGGCAATGAGTCAGGGAGAGAGGCTGCAAGGTTACAGATGTTACATGTTTTCCTTAGCAAGTCTCCTCAAATGGCCTAGGCCTTTTAATTGGCAAAGCAACAGGCAAAAAGTAGCTCTTTCAAGGTCTGACAACCTCATAGCCTGCCAAAGCCCAGTAACTCATGACGGAAAGAGAAATGTTCTGAAACTGGGCACCTGTAGGGAGCCAAATTTCCATGGAGTGGCATGGAAGTGGAGCCTCTCAAACTGGCAGTGTCAAAAGAAGCCTCTCAGTCCAGGTCCTTCCACGGACTTCACTGTGACAAAAACATCTTTCCCTGAAAGGCCAAGGACTCCCACCACTGAAAGGGACACTGCTGCACTTCCAATCAGCCTTCAAAATAAGTTATCCAAGATTGTGTACCAAGTCAACTGATACCAAAATAAATCTACACGAGGCATAAACTGCAGAATGCCTTCTTCCTCCCAAAATAAAACCAAAAACAAACAAACAAAAATCTATATAATCAAGAGCTGCAAGGGCTGTAGGCTTGTCCCTGGTAGCATCTCTGGGCTGTTCGGATACTTTGAAGTTTTGGATTCTCAGAATAAGACAAGTCTTTCTTTCTCACAATTTGTATAGGCTGTTATGAGCAATCGGCATCCTAGGGCCCTGGGTTGAAATGGGTCTGTGCAGACAGCACAGCTTACAAAGACCATATGGATCGGCATGCTTCTCAAAATCATATCCTCTCATTTTCCTGAGTTCCCTTCTCATAAGCACATGCATTTAAAATCCAGATTTCTCTGGTAGCTCTGCAGTAAAAGTTCTCCAATTTCCTGCAAGAGGCCACTAGGGTAGAAACAATAGCAGAACTTCAAAACAGCAGACCTGTCCTTTCCATAAGAAAGGGAAGTGTAATTGCCCCGGAACAGTCACTCTGAAAGGCAAGAGTCACTCATGAAGCATCCCTCTGGCTGTTTGTGATAACTAGGTCCTTGTTTGGATGTTCTTTTTCTAAAGGTGATGATGAAGTAATGCAGCAGGAATGCAGACGAAGAAGTATGGGGATCTTTGGGTGAGAAAATTCCCCTTGACCAATCATTTTCCTGATAGGACCAGTCATCTTTCAAAGTAAGTCCTCAACTTTTTATCCCTCTCAAAAATGCAGAGATGTGTCTGGAAAGACTGCAGTATGGATACTTAAGAGATTCCCTAAACAGAAATAGAAGACAAAGATGCAGACAGCAGATAGCCTCTTTTACTAACATTACACAGCCAAATTGTCCTGTGGGGGCTGCCAGCAAGGTCCAGCTGATCTTATCCTTATTGTAAAATAGGATAATGATTATGGGGAACACAGAGAGATTCTCGGTGTGTGATCAGCGCCACACCACTGCCCTGGCCAGTTTCCAGAGTGATACTCACCAGGCTGAGATCTTTTATTTAATCCATAAAGCTAGCCTAGTTTTGTGGTCCTCTCCATGGAATCAATTTCACATGGATTAAGATGCATGGAGAAGCCCAGACATCACTGCAGCTGGAGTGGTAGGGAAGGAACCCGGGCTCGGGTTGCACTGGTCTCCTTGCCTGTCCTGGGAATGTCCAGATCAGGCTCATCTGCAAATCTGGTGTGTGTTTACAGAAATGAGACAGCTCTTTGTGAATCTCCACCATTTCTTGCTCTTTCAACACAAATGGAGACAGAAGAGAGCACCACAACACACAAGGAGGAAGGGCTGACTCCTCGCAGACCTTTTCTTTGCCTGCATCTCTGTGTGTTGTTACATACGTGGTGTGGGCAGCACTGTTCCCTGCTTGACATCGGCCCAGCTGGACGGCAGATCAGGAGGATAGGAAAGGGGAGGGAGGGCAGAGGAGGGGTAAGCAGACAGCAGCGTACTGGCCCTCCTGAGACAAAAAGACACCATATCCCAGCAGGGGCCATCCTGGAGAACTGTGACTAACCATGTCCTGGGCTCTAATGTGCCCAGATGCAAAGGAAATTTGGGGTTCTTAGTAACTGAAATTTTTCATATTTGATACCCGGAGAGCAGTGAAGTTTCTGCCATGGAGATGGTCTCAGTGAAAGCTGGCAAGGAAACCTTCAGTCACCACATCCCTCCCTTTGTGAGGGGAAGCTTTGGTACAGAGATGGGCACACTCCTTTGTGCCATGCAAATGGCACAACAGTCCTAAATGATGGAGGACAGTGTGGACCCAATATTGACTGTAATAAAATCAGAGTAAAACTGATCTGCATTCACAGAAAACAGTAGGCTTTGATTCTGCCTACATTTTACAAGTGGTGAAAACCTTTCATGTCCTGCCAGTGTTTCAGTACATCATGTACAGAACCAGTACAGAGCTCACTGAAAATGCTAAAATGCTGCTGCCCACTACAGATGATGTTGGGGTCAGGTCCTACTGGATTCAAAATATTTTCTCCTGTAGAGTGCTAAGTTAATGAGAGGTGAGAAAGAGATAAGAACAATGTCTCATAGCCTGTAAAATACAGAGGAAACCACAGAATCATGGAACAGCTGAGGCTGGCAGGGACCTCTGGAGACTGTGTATTTCAAGTCCTGCCCATTGCCTCTTCCCGTGTCACTGGGCACCACTAAACAGTCTGGCCCTGGCTCCAGGATGAGCAGTCCCAGCTCTGTAAGCCTCTCCTTGTGTGCCAGATGTTACAAGCCCCTAACCAACGGCCCTTGACTGGACTCACTGTGGAACGTGCATGTCCAGTACAACTGGAGAGCCCTCAGCCTGCCCAGGTCCCACCGAACAGCAGCACAGCCATCTGCTGTGTCAGACACTCCTCCCAGTTCTGTATCTTCTGCAAACCTGCTGAGGCTTCTCCCTGCCCCACCACCCAGGCCACTGACACAGCTGCACTCTAACACAGGGTGACCCCTGGGGTATGACACCGGTGACAGTGCCCGAGTTAAAGGAACAGGTAAGGATTTTGTGCCTGGAAGGTTTTAATTTCTGCAGGTTAATAGATGGAGATGTAAGAAGAGTTCTTTTAAAGTTTTATGGAAGAACATACTTTATTGGAGACAGACTAATAACTGTTAGAATTTATTTTGAAATGTCTAATATTTTAAAATATCTACTGCTTAGTAGAGCATGCAACATTATTTAATTTAAACGTGTGCAGCATTTAAGACTTGGACTTTTAGAACATGCAGATATTTTGAAATAACTCCATTGTGTAAACAAATCCTTGCTTAATAGTGCAATCTCTTGAAAATATTCTAAATAATTTAATTGATGGCTTTTGTTTTCTTTCTGTGTCTCAACCATTGGCATTCCTCAGTTTAGATGTCAACATTTCTATGCCTGGAAGCTGGAGAATAAAAATAGTTACACTCTAAAAAAGGGGCAGTGCTGAGGGTGAAAGGTCCTAATCTTGCAAGTTCTTGCTCACATGGAAACTCAACGGCACTACTTGGGTGAGGAGGAATTACTAACCCAGCAGAAATTACAGAATGAGGCTGAGCTCTGCTACTAAAATGGTTAATAACTCAAACATGAAAAAGATTATTCACTCTCCGATGAAGCAGAAGGAGCCTGATTGTACAAGTCTGTGAGTTTTAAAGAACCAGCCAGGGCTGAAACTCACTGGAAATCTGTTTTGAAAACAGATGAGAACTTCCTGCTAAGCTGCAGTGATGTTTCAACAATTGGGATTTTTTGGGGGTTTTGTATTGAACATAGATGAGCTACAGGGATTTCAGGCCTATTTGGAAGCCAACTATGTATTCATGTCATTATTAATAGTGCCTTGGGCTAGACAGAAAGCTTGAAAACGATTTGTTTACACAAATAAAAAACAGTGCATTTTTGGAGTTACTTCATTCTATGGCCTTAAAAAGAGTCTCCTTGGCACAGTAAGATGACCTTATCCTTAGAAAAATAGTATTATATGTCAGAAATGTCTTTATTTCCTGACACAGCAGGACAGAAAAGCTGCTTTTATTCCAAGGAATCCAGCTTGTTCATATGAAACCTAAAGAGAACAAACATATCACAACACTACAATATGGACTGTCTGACTCTTGAGATAAGGGTGAGTGCCTAATGGCTGTTTTTCAAACAAAGAGCACTCAGTTAAGAACCAGGGTACATGTCAAGGGGGTTTTAAAGGGGAGCATTACTCACAGCTCAAGAGTGGTTAAAGAATATTAAATAGGCTACAGAACTCTATCTCTTCTTTCACTACAACAAGTAAAGGGGAAAAATTCCCCGAATCTATAGATCTTCTATTCTCTAGCTCTTTTCTCCCTGGACCACCACCTCCTCTGATTCTGAGCACCTCTATGCTGATCTTCAACTGAAATTTGCCAGAAATTGCAGCAGCCCACTTCCAGGATTCTGGGATGGTCCAGTTGGTGTGACCAGACCCTGCATGAGGTCTCTGCCACACCTGGACAGTTTCAAAGTCATTTGCAGCAAAAGGCATTTACCACAGTGGAAGGCCCATAATTCTTGATTCTTCAAAACATCTCAGCTAATGTAATTTAAGCTAGGAGTTCTCAGCCTGCAAACAGGCACCTAAACTTTTCAGTTGCCGGTCCCATCACCTTTTTCTCCTTTTAAGACCCTTCTATTATTCCCTTTGAGAGATGATGATCCCACGAGTAATTAACCACTTCCTAACTTGCTTCTTCTCGGTTGTTTGTGGCAGACACTCTTTAGTTGTATGTTGGAAATGAAAAAACTTCTCCAGTGCAAAGCTCTTTGCTTAGCACATCTTGGTGGTTCTCTCATGGAGAAAGTAATGGACAATACAGAAATCCTTCCTGTTGTTCCAGTGCACTTGATTCTCCTTCTTCTCAACCTTTTCAACTGGAAAAGAACGGTTCTTTGAACAGATCTAATATAGCTTCTTACATGGGAAGCTCTGTAGAAGGTCTTCCACTCTGTGTGTGGGTAGGTTTACTTTTAATCAATGCTGATTGCCTTCCTTACTTTTGGTTGTCTCTGAGCATAATAGTTGTATTTGGAATAACAGAGCATTTACCTTCTCCAAATCTTGGTGGTTTCCTCTGTTGTTCTTGGTCATGTTTTTGTAAGTAGTTTTGTGCCTATGGACCTTTGTGCTTGGCCAGCTTTCACTGTTGGATGAAAGTCTAACATTTTATTGCTCAGAAGCATTTTCATAAATAATGCACTTGCAGTGTAAAACTGCAACAGATTAGTTTCTTTCTGGGGGGAAGGACCAGAGGTCCCAAAGAAATGGAAATGTCATGTTTTTGTGTTAGTTTAAAGGCTGTTCTTGAACCTTGTTGGTGACTAAGCTACTAAAAACTGAACCGGCCTGTCTGACTTTACAAGAATATAATCCATCAGAAGAGATACACAAATAAGTTGGGGTTTTTCTTTCTTCTTTAGATTAGCTCATTTTCTGAGCAAAGTAAACCCATATATTACATTAAATATCTCTCCCGCCATTGTTTATTTGCAGGCCTGCTCTTTAAGGGATAAGCCAATTTCCTCTCAAATGCAGTTGATTTCTCTGACTCACTCTGACAGCTGTGACAGTCTGTTTGTCACAGAGCTATTGCTACATACCAATTTTTATATTAAAAGTAGCCGGAGGTGGAGCAGTCTCATAGGTGGGTTTAGAACCTTAAAACATTGTGTAAAGATTAATCAGATTCCCTGGTTTGGGTTTGGCTTTTTTTTAATATTGACATTACTTTTTAACTTTGCACTTCAGTGAATTGTCTTACAATGGTGACCCTTGACTGGGAAAAATACTGCCCTGGAATGTCCCAGTTATGCTCTATGCTACAGTATCCAGTATGATTCTATGGCAGTGTGGGAACACAGCAGGCCCAAGCCGGTAGTGGGCTGTTTGCCATTCTGGGGTGAATTGTTTCTGGCTCGGTACCATATGCCTGAGGGTGGCATGTGTCTTCTCAGGAAGGACAAATTGCTCTCCTTCACGTTTGGCAAGCTCCTGCTGGCATGCCAAAGAGGCCTATATTTAGTACTGGTACTGTTTAGCCAACAAGCTGGGAAAATTGTCATGATGATGCGACTAGAGATTTACCAAGGCTGTTTTCCAAGAGCTGAAGAAGACAGTTGAAGTGAGCTTTGAATTTCCAGTTTTGAATCCTGCTGCTCCTATTTCCTCTGGGTACAGTACATCCTGCTCCCAAGCCCAGGCCTGTGGCGTTGCAGCTTGAACCAAACTCATTTACTCCAATTTGGCCTTGGTGGGATTCCTCGAGAGCTGGCTATTTTGATATACAGCTTGGTACCCAAAATTCTGCTCTCCTTGTTCTGTTGAATCCTGGCTGTAGCTGTCGCTGTTCCTGCTCCCCTGGTGACATGTGCTGTCCTGGCTGCCTAAAGCACACATGGTGCAGATGTGCTGAGAGCAGAGATCCAGGGAGCAGCAGCAGCTGCTCCCATCAGAACCCTCTTTGCCTCTCATCTGCACTGGGCACGTGGCTTACCTACAATTCAAAAAGCTCATGAGACTGAAGGCAATGTGAGCCCTGACACTCACTGCGAGAATTTCACCCTCTCTGTTCCTTTCCCTTGTGAAACAACAACATCAGGAACCTCCCAAAGAACTGGAGCAACACCATGGAGTTATCTTACTTCTTATTCATTTTATTTATCTTATTTCCACTCCAAACTGGCAACAGGAACATTCACTGTTCAATAAGAGCATCTGAAGATCCTTCTCCTGAAAGGCCATGCTTGTGGAAAGGTCTCAGTTATCTACTGTTTGTAGTAAGTTGAAGTTACATTTTCGACTGGTAATTTACTCCATACTTAGGCTTTGCATACGTAGCAGTGCTAGCAAGAGGGTGAAAGAAATTATGTCTTGAGGAAAAAAAAGGTAAATATCCCAATGTAAACATTATTTTATTGCTTTTATTTAAGCTGTGTGAGGGAATGGAGATTCATAGGGGGAAAGCGAAACTAAATAGGCTTTTAATTAACAAAACTTTTCAAACACTCTGCTCACAACTCAGCTCAAGACATTAAAAAAAAGATTAAGGAGGACCCTAATTCTCTAATTTCATATACCTTCCTAAAAAAATCCATATGACTATTTACTTGTGTCTTGACACACATTCTCATAAGCAAAAGAATTTCAGAGTTATTCTTAAAAATATTCCCAAAATGTACCTTAATCCTTTACTTGGGCATTTAAATCTTCTTTTCCACCTGAAACAAGTGTTGCTTTTGGCTGTTGTAACTACAGCCAAAACATGAAAAATCGTCTGTGCTTGGGTTGGCTATATTGGAATTTTCTCTTCCATGTGCTAGGCAGGAGGTTCTCAGGGCTGGCTAATACTGCACACCTTTTCTCTTCATTTGCAGTGTCAGTATTGCTGGCAGGATATTGCACTATGAGGAGCATGGTGTTGTCCTTTTTCCCTGTATGCCCCTTCTGTGCACATAAAAATTAGGTTGTTCTGCTGATTTAATTACTGTGAGGACAGATCTTCTTCTCAGGGATCTTGTCACCATACTGACATTTCTTGTGGAAGTTTTAAGTGATTTGACACTTTATCATAGTACAATTTCTAGCTTGCCTTCCAGTGAACAAATGTTGATTATTAATTCTTGGCATTAGAAACAAATCACAGCTTTTGCTTATTTTCAGTAGTTCAGTAAACTAGGGGAAGGTCTTGACAACCCTAATTTGCTGTGCTTAGTAGATGATGGACTATTTTTGTATATTTCCCAGCTTTCTGTCCATTGGGCCAAGAAAAATCTGGAGAGCAGGTTGTGCATGTCTGGGACATCCACCCTGTACAGATCTGTTAAATCCCTCACATGTTTGTTGCTGACTATTACTTTACTGGAGTCACTGCAGGTCCCTTACGTAGCAAACACTGCCACATGGTCACTCAGAGCTATGAACATTCTTCAGGTCATGAACTCCCTCTAGTCGATTTATCTGCCAGGAAGGTATTTGCCTGCATCTTCCAATGGAGCCCTTTCTCCGTGAATAAAGTAGCGTTAAGACAAGTGCAAGACACAAACCAGTTGCTGGAGGGCAATACACACTCCTACTTTTAGCTTGGTGTGAGGCTTCATAAACCAAAGATTTTAGGGAAAAGTACATGGTGAATTAACAAGAAACATACGATTCCTGGCAGTTTGTAGAGTCTAAATGGCATACATAGACGTGAAAATGCACTGAAGATTGATGTTTCTTCACGGTACACCGCTCCCCTCACAGCCCGCGAGCTTTGTGGGGCTCTGTCACAACCTGATTTGCTGTATTGTCAGCTCCCACGTTGTTTGATTGAGTTTGAAAAATTAGCATAGTAATCAGCTGTTACAGGTAATGGTTTCCTCCGAGTTTAGAAAGAGCAGCCACCGGCTCCTGCTGTGCTCTGTTGGGTGCACCGGGCATTGCTGCCAAGCTCCTTGGGTTCTGGTTCTGGGGTTTTGAACAAAGGAAGCAGTCTCTAGCTGTTTCTGATCATTCTTGCAGGGGAAGTAGTGCACAGCCCACTCCCCCTGCGTGTACCTTTTGAGAGGTCTCCCGAGTTATCTTTCTCCAAGCAATTGAGGTGTGTTAGTTGTAACAACCAGGTACAGTTTCTGCAGTCCATACTCCAGAGCTAACTCCGTTTCTGCTATCCACAATTCTTTGGTAGCCAAGAATACTTTGTTGTTCCACAAGTTAACCAGAATTACTAAGTCCTCCTCAAGGACTGATTTGCCTAAAAGATTCAATGTCTCGTTGGTCTCATTTTATCTTCTAGTAGGCACTGAGCAGTTTGGAGGAATTACTTGTTTCTCCAGATGTTGAGGGGTTTTTTCAGCCTTTTATCATGATATTTTTTCCCTATGGGTTTCTGTGTCTTCATGCTGTACTTTTATGTCCTTTAAATCATTCCCTTTGTGGATTTGTGAAATCTCTGACATCCAGAAATATTTCTTTTCCCTGTTTGAATGGAAATGTTGTCACATGGGTGTTTGTTTCCTCATCTACACTCGTGGAGCTTCTCCCTGTAACAGTGCCAGCAAGTTGTCCACTCCTAACGGTGTTTAAATTGTGTTTCAGGGGTTGTGGCATCCCTTTTTGGAGGTCTTGCTGTGAACTGTGTGACATCTTCTGTATTATAACAAATCCTGGCAAGCTGTTACCAGCTATACTGTGGTTTCTAAGCCTTTTTGTCAAAATGGTGCATTTCACTGTTTTCCTGTGATTCGGTTTCAGGTTATAATCTCTTGATCTTGTAACTAACACTAATAAATATTTATTGTAGTTTATATTTGATGCTGTTTTAAATTAGGATATTGCAAGTATGACAAAAACTTTTCCATATATCGTTTTTATTGGCCTATCCCTTGCAAAGATGGTATTCTAAAGGGTGTTCCCTGAAGCACTGCTTTACAGGGAGTACTGAAAGGAAGTGCAGTTGCTGATGCCACTAGCTAGACTGACCACAGTGTTGGACAGCATCCACACATGATACCAGATGGGACAACGAGACTGTGGTGGCCCCATATTATTGCTTTTTTTTGAGTCTTGGGCATTCTGAAAAAGGGCTCTATTTCCTTATGCACTTAACTGCATTAAGGTTTATCCACTTTTCCAGTCCAATGTGTATTCACTATAAAGTTTTCACTTTTCTACCTTGAGCCCATTGACAACAGTAGCTGGGAGGGTGAATACAGAGCATTAAACCTGGGAAAGCTTGGTCTTCCAGTGCTTTGCACCTTGAAGCATACACACAACTGCATTTCCTCATTTCTTTTGCTGTTTGTTTCCTTTTCAGAGTCATGAGAATTTTTAGCAAGTTTCTCCCAGTGCAGGTGTTGACAGCATCTCCAGCTACCAGTACTTTTGACACGTGGTTCTTTTGCTGACATTCAGCTGTGCATTTCCTGGCTGTAAGATGTAGACAGTTTATCCTGGTTTTAGATTTCGAGGTCCAAGAAACAGCAACAAGAGAATAGAAATGAGGAATTAGGGTGAAGATCCTAGGCAGCAGCAGCAGGAGCAGCAGCAGCAGCAGCAGAAAATAGTCATTCATATTATGGGTTTACCTACTGATAAAAAAACAGAGTACAGTTTATGCTTTATAAACTCTATTTATTCTCATTGAATAGTCCTAATAACTGCGCTATTTTTGTGGCATGAATGCCATGAAAGGCACTTTCAGTAACATACTCCGTCTGCTGAGGTCTACACCCTGCAGAGTACACAGTTCATCCTGGCACTTAAACCCTGACTCTACACCCATTTTTGCCAGAGCTGCCGCCACTGGGTCCCCATTCCCCTGGGAGGGCTGCAGCTGTACCCAGTGGCCACCTCCTCCCCAGGAAGCTGGTATCAATCCCCACAGGACCTTCAAGTCTCTGGTCTTCTTAGAGGCCACTCTTCACCCTCACTTTGGCATGTTGTCGCAATGACAGAATCCCAAAGACTGTTCTCTGAAATATTAATATGTAGCTAATTAGCATCTCCCTATAATTGCCTGCTTTTGCATGAACTACCACCTTGAATCAAAAGGCCCCTGCCTAGAGTGTTTTGGTTTCAGACTACTTTAAAGTGACTGAGATCTCTGGGTATTTTTCTCTCCAGGTAGGCAGAGTTACTGTTTTACAAGGTTTGGAAAATACATCATATTCTGTGGGAAGGAAACAGTTTTGTAGAACAGAGATGCTGTCATGAACATCATGAAAATGAAGGATAACTTTGGCTGGAGGGAAAGCATTTCCTGAGGAGACCTGTTTATTTCACCTGATGCTTTCATGCAGACATTCAACAGCTGATAGGAGGATCTGCCATCCTGCATCAGAGACAGAGTCTGTCTTGGTCATATCCTGTCCCTGACAGGGACGAGCTCCTAATACTTCAGAGAAAAATGCACTTCCATCACGATAGGAAATAACTTCCTCATGTGATGAGTTTAACGCCAGTCCCAGACACTTGCTGGTTGCTTTTGGGCAAGAAGCACTAGACTACCCTTTTTGGCGTTTTGGGTTTTTTGTTTGTTAAGGGGTTTTTTGTTTGTTTGTTTTTTTGGGTTTTTTGTTGTTAATCTCAGGTTGTTCAACAGTAAATACACTGAGCAGAATTCAGTTCTGGCCATATCTTGAATTGCCAATTAACTCTTTATAGTTAACTGCATTGTGGCAGCATGTTTCTTGGGTTAATAAACAGTCATAGCCCTCTTAGCCTTTTGAAGGATAATTAGTTTCAATAAAGAAAGATATATTCAAAGGCAAAGGAGGATCTGGTACAAATTCTGTAGTCTTAAAACTGTTTTGTACTATGGGTCATTAACATTTCTATTATCTTTCAATTTCTCCTTTCAGGGATCATTTCTGAGCATTCTTTATCACATTAGATTTGCCTTTTCTTGTGTACTTTCTCATTGTTTACCTTATAAAGAAATGCTGCTATCTACAGTGAATCATTTTCCTTTTTTTTCTTCATGCACTAATAAATGGATCAGTGGTAAACTCTGACCCTAGGCACTAGACCAAAGACAGCTTTGAGAGCGTGACCAGCACTGGCACACGGTGACTCCTAATGCTGAAGACGGAGTGACTGCACCCAGCTGTGGGATGCGCTCACACTTAGGAGATGCAGCACTTCTGCCATGCACAGGAATCTTTTGTTAGCTAAAATTAACTGGCACGTGTTTCTGGCAGTGCTGCTGCTGTTTCCAAAGTGACAGCCTCTTCTTTTGCACCCCCAGGTGAATACCTGAGAAATGGCACATCTTCCAAACACTGTGTACCTGCCTTCCCCAGCCTGCGGAGGGCTCTTGCCATGTCAAGTGCTGCCAGGCATCCTCTGAAACAACAAACCCCCATTCCCAGGGGTAGGAAGGAATTTATCCTGTCCAGTGTCTACTTGCTTATTATCAACAGGCAGGTAGGTCATCAGCCTCTCTCTTGCTGGGTATGAGACCCACTGATGCACAAATAGCCACGAGAAGCCGTGGCCTTCTGTCTCCTTGTATCAGCAGACTAGAACAGGTCACCAGTGCCCCTCTTCTCTAAAAACATAATGATGTGCACATCTCACATGGGTACAACCATGGCATTTGTATCTTTGGTCAGTCCTTGTTATTTACTGTGTAACTGAAGACAAACAATTCATCTTCCTCTGTTTTCTCTTCTCCAGCACAAATCTTACTTTCTGTCAGTATGCCACAAGATTTCAAATATATTAGTACCTTTTGGGGCAAATTCTGGCTTCCAAATGCAGAGTGGGGTAAGCACAGCACGAGTCTCTTCCTGTTGACCTCTCTCTAGGAGAATTCATGTTTCTGGAGTGTTGTTTCTAACATATATGGAGTAAGTTGCAATAAGAAGATTCATGAAAGCACATTAGTGTTTTTCAGAAACCTCAGAGTTGCTGGGATGCTTGAAGAGCCCACCAGACACTGCAGATGGTATCTCAGATTTTAATTTTAATAATTTTTTATTTTCAAGACTACTTCACACAAACTGCATTATAAAGGCATTAGCACAGAGTCTGAAATCTATATAAACCTTGGGATGTGGATTTGCAGAATACTGCTGGCAGTAAGGAAAAAGGCTTATAATAAAAATACAACAGTCGTAATTTTCACTGATATTTTTCTGAAGTCATTTGTTCATATCTGTATGTCTGTATCACTGATCACATTTTAGAAAAAAATCTGCTAAACATGCTAAGTCTCAATACTCTGTTAATGATAGATTAAACACTTCTAACAAGTGCAACCAGTGTATTCAATGAAGATCTAAATATAATCACATTGTATACCTTAGCTCCATTTCAACTTCTCTTGCTGTCCTGGAATATAATTAGGATGGAGCCTTGGGGACACACTCACTGCTAACCAACATCTCAATGACCTTGCTGGGGAAAAACAGATGTCAAGTCACAACTGAGTCTGAGGCACTAACTCTAAGAATATATTCAAATTTCCACTGTTAGGTGGAGTCGTAACGTGAATGAGACTATCAAGAAAATATTATAGATCTCAAAGATAAAGTAGCCCTTAAAATAATTTTCAAAAAATAATCCTAGGGCTAACAGGAGACAATGATGATAATTGAGACCTACACAGAAAATTTAGTAATTTTCTTTTTCTGCATGCTGTGTTAGAGCTTCTGAAAAAGGTTAGTGGTTAGTGACTACTTTACATTTCCTGGTTTATAACCCTTAAAAAACAGTTATTCTAAAGGGTCAGTGAGCTAATGCACTGTGAGACTCAGGAAATTGTGGTTCAGCCTCCTGCTCCAGTAGTGGTAACTGTGCCAAAGCTCCAGCTCTCCAGGCCTTGGGAATGCAGCTGCCAGGACAGAACAGGACAGCCGTGCTCTGTCTGGGATGCACAGACATGTCCTTGTGCCCACCTCCTCACCTGAAAGGCAGTTCCTCTGCCCCCTGAGGCTGGACTGCTTCGAACCACATCTCTGCCTTGTTTCTCCTTGTGCCAGGGCTTGCCAGAAAACAAGGTCAGTGGTGGGTGGAGGTTTCCAGAGGGACACAAAATCCAGCTGATTACCAGCCGCATGATCGTGCAGCCATTTATAAGGAGATGCCATTGCCCACAGCTTGCTCCGTAGGTAAAGAGGAGATTTGGCAGCTACTTTTGATCTCCCAGGAGTCAGGCTGGCAAACACCCACACCCAGAAGACACAAGGCAGCCTAGCATTGCCCAGGCAGCCCAACCATAGGCTGCATGGGCAAGGAATGCAATGACAAGTCTGGGAATTTGCTCAGCACTGAGGTGTTTCAGGTGTCTGCAAAAACCACAATTCAGTATAGCCCATTGTAAAATGCTGATAAAAATCATCAGCCTAAGTTTAGTGCAGGACTAAACTACTTTCCTCTGGATGCAGATCTCTTGTAGACATTTTCCCGCAAATGGAGGCTGCTTCAACAGTGCCATTTCCCTTGAAGCTGTGATTAGCATTTATTTCCCCATGCTAGAGTTAAATTTAGCAGTAGATCTTATTTTTTAAAACTAGGAACTTACTAAAATCTTCAGAGTTTTCTTCATAGAACAAACCAAGAATGAATAAAGTGCTCTTAGAAAGTGGCAATATTCTATTCACATTTTACAATTACAATAATTGCAATTCTAATACTATAACTATTAAAATTTAAGATATCTGATGTTGTACAGAATTATTAATGTGGAACTAAAACAATTCCTCTGAGTGAGATCTTGAATATGATTTCTTACTGAGATTAGGTAGTCTTAAGGAAACTGGATAAAAAATATTTACATGCATTTTGGGCTAAGCTGCTTATTCATGAATAATAACCAAATGAATAGAACATGTCAATTTATTTCAAATCTATAAAATACAAATCTAAAAATATCATTTTACAGACAATATTCACCATTTAGTTTATATTTTAGCATGATCTAGAGCCTGTCTTGCACAGAATAATAATGTAACAGAATAACAAAATAGTCTACACTTTAACCTTTGAGATTTCCTTAACTGGAGTCTACTATTTACATCAAAAATACTTGTGCACAGTAACCAATTAAACATCTACATTTCAAGAATAGATTGGCTACATCTCATAGCTGAGACACCAATTACAGTACATTTATTAAAAATCCTTCGAGAATGCACTCAGTAGTAACAGTAGTTAAAATCATAACAGTTCTGTGAAAAGATCAAAGCAAATGATAACAGAATTTTAAAATTCAGTTAATCATTTATACGTAATGTAAAGCCCATGTAACACTACAATGAAGGAAGAAATTACATGGGCACAAGTGCAAAAAAGCAATATTGTAGGCCATCTCTTTGGTAAAAATCAATTAGCAGGAAGTATACCATAATAATTCACGTCAAAGACTAATTCAGGCTATATTTTTTTTCCTTTCCTACCATAGGCAGACTTGATTTGCAAGCAATATACAGTAGAGAAATTAAAATTCTACTTAACACTGCCCATTTTCTCCTCTTTCAAGTTTAAATATTGAAATTAAAGATAAGCATTTTTTTTCTTTCATAAATAGCTTTTCAGTAGTATTGTTTCTTCAGGAATTTAAAAATAAATAGCAAAATATACACAATTTCAAAGACTACATTTAATTCCTTCTAGGTATATCCTGAAAATATATCACCAAGGAATAAATAACTTTGGGTTTCTCAGATATTTGGTAAAATGTCAATTACTCTTATGTAAGGAGTTTTCTCTGAGGGATAAGGAAGTACCATTGCTTTTTCTACAAAGCTTTTCCATACAGGTGGAATTTTAATAACTTTACAGCAAGAATATAATCTGTAATATAATACCGACCTTACCCACTAAAAAGCACAGTAAAAAATCTTTCAAAATTAAATCTTCAGAATTTCATGTTCATATCTGAGGAACTTCCAGGTAACTATGGGGTTCTCCTGGCAGGACAGTCAAGATTGGTTGTCTCTGTCAGGAGGTTACAGTAAGAGCAAGACAATTTTCCCCAATGGCAAAGCCAAAGCTCTTTTCTACTGACAACATATTAAAAATCCAGAAAGGACAAAATGTTGAGGAAGGGACAAAAGAGAAGGATGTGGGTGAAGAACACTTGTGTGTAAACCATCCTAAGACAGATGTGGATTGCCTACAGTGATTTCACTATAACCACAGATTTTATATAAATTCTTCTGTTTTTGAAGGACTTGACCCTCATGAACAATTAAGGTAAGGTCATGGGGGTTTGTAGGTTATCATCTTACTCAACCTCCTCCTTATATTTATCTGAAATTATTGCTAAAGAAAGCAAAAAAAATCCAAGCCACATTAGCAAAGCATCTAGTTAAAAGAAGCCAGCAACTTGAAGTGTCATTAGAAATTAAAAAAAAAATTTCTTATCTGCAAGAAGATCTTCTGGAGGGGCAGAGCAAAAGTCCTTGCCTTTTTACAAGATCCATTTAAGCTGCCAGAAGAGTAAAGGCAATTTTAACTGTTCATTTATTCAGAATTCATAAATAACATGTAGATTCACTAACCTCCTATTCACACCCACAGTTAATTTACATAAAATATTAAGCAGAATGCTTTTCTACTCCTTGTTTGATTCCAAGCACAAGATGTAAAAACCAGTTAAACTGCACAGTCCAGCCCTTATCTCTGCAAACCTCTATCTGATCAAGAAAATGCTTTTTGGCATCTTCTTCACTTTTCCCTACTGTCAGTGCATCCCTGATATATTCAATATCTTCTTTGCTGGTTAACTGGGGCATTCCAGTCATTAGCATCATGGAAAACAGGATGATCAGCAGGTTTGTGTGGTGTCGGAGAGCCAAATAAGCCTTCACACATACGTCCTGTGAGAGAGAAGAGTTTTTAGTTAATTGAGGAGATGAATTGAGAGGGATGGTGTAGGAATTTCACAGGACTCTCACCAACCAATGCCATTCAATCACTCCAGTATGTCAGAGACAGGAGACCCAACAGAGCCATTCAACCAAGTAGAAACGTGGCACAAATTTCTGCACCTGCTGCTCAGTGTAACTTCATTCACCACAGGCTGGGGCAATAAGAACTGTTTGGGTGTACAACTAACAGCTCTTAATCCTACCTTGATTACTACAGCATAAAACCTTAGCCTCACCAGAATTTCAAATTAATTTCCCTCCCATATAACCTCTTTCTGGGGCTGTTAAAAGAGACAGCAGTAATTCACTGTCTTCCTTTCCTGTTGGGATGTTCCCGTTCAGAGACTGTGGCTGGCAAGCAATACTGAACAAAGCAGCAGCTCCAGGGGATTGCTCTTCATTTTCCATAGATGCCTATTAACTTCACAGTGGTGACGGATTATTTAACAGGGAAGATTTTTCAGGCTTGGTGTTCTAAGGAATTTTGCTAGCTGACAGCTCTAGTCTTCAGGCACTCTGCCTTGCTGTAGGATTTCTATCACTATGTACTGTCATTCTGGATTCCATAGAATTTTTTTATAGCCTTTTCATTTCCATGCATAAATAATCTCTGCTTAACAACAGAACTTTTAGAAGAATGAAATTTCTGCAGCTTGGGAAACTAGGAAATGTTTTTAAAAATAATATTTCCTGCTAAGCAACTAATATATAAACTGAAATTATTATTTCTTATATTAAATTTGTAATTCATTTACTAGTAGAAATAAGAACAATGCAATGAAGACATCAACCATCAATCAACTAGAAATTAGGCCTGCAATGCAGTAATGCAAAAATATGAAAAATACTTCCAAGAAGGCTGTTATTATTCAAACAAAAGCTGAAGCAATGCTAATTTTTACCCAATTAAATATTCAATTTAACTTTTCCACAACTGTATATTAACTTCTTGAATAATGCTCGGGAAATCCACGTATTCCAATGTAAACTTCTAACAAACCCCACCTAAATCTCTAGAACATAAGGCTTTTTTTTTTTTTTTTT
>VXBT01002535.1:295290-325395 GCA_013400235.1 Oriolus oriolus | reverse complement strand
TTTTTTTTTTTTTTTTACAAGATACATGTTTTCTTTCTTCCTCTGAAACAAGAAGAAGTGCACAAATATTCTTAACATCTATCACTGCTGACATCAGCAATACCAGGACACCCAACTAGACTGGTTAGGAAAATATTAAGGAAGGGAGATGATATATTGAAGATCTGTCTGTACAATTTCTTTTTTTAGTATTGCCTGGGAACTTAAATCTTTTACTCTGTTCCCAAATAAATTCTGTCCTGAAATAAGATCATACTTATGAACTCCAATGTAAGTTTAGTTCTAGCATAGCAAAAGATAAAATGCAATGGTCAAAGCACAATTTACAATAGAAAACACCATCACAGAGAATAGTTTCTCTCCATTATATCAAGAGAAAAAATTTTAAAAAATAAAAAAAGAAATTTTATGTATGTATTATCAACTTCAAACAGAGAAACCTTGTCACAAGAGTTAGTCTGTGTTTTGTTCCCCTTGAAAGAGATGAAAGGTCTTTATAGTTATATCAAAGAAGGTTTTACATTTCTGTATGGATGATGAATATCACTGCTTCGGGTGTCTGAGACAGAAAAACAATTATGCAGTCAAGAAAAATCTGGTATCACTGCATCTCAAAGGCAGTCCTTCCAGGAATTCAAAAGATGTAAAAAATCTGTATCTGCCTGTTACAGTTATTTATTCAGACAGAAACTGAATCTAGTTTTGCATTAGTATCTTCCAAGAAAATTAATTTTTACACTTCTGAGAAAAGAACCAAAAATAACCCAGACGACAGGTATGTGTCAAGGACATGTACATGTTTACCGTGGGATTAAGAAGAAAGCTGCTAACTCATCCCAAGCCATAGGAAAAATGAGAGGAGCTGAGGAAAAGCCAAAACCCCACTGCCCAATAGGAAAAAAAAAATAATCACTTAGAAAGCTTGAAACTGTTCTAAATATTATTATCCTAAAATCCAGGCATTTTTATAATACAAAGCGCCCAAGTTCTGTTGCATAGGCCATCCCTTCCCTGTACAGTATACTGCAAATAAGTATTTCTCAATGATGAATTGTGTACCCTTCTGTCACCTTTGTTTGACAATCAAATAAATGAGATTTTGTAAAGAAATAGAAGAATTTAATAAAATACAGATCTTTGTATTATCAAGTCAGCAGAGTAATGAAAAAATAATTAATTAGATAAATTAAATCTACTGAATAAAAAGGAGATCATAATTTAATGCACAAACCATCAAAGACAATTCTAGAGAAATTAATAATAGGTAGGTGGACAAAGCTCCAAAAGATCTATGAAGATCTTAGATGAGGCTTTCTCAAAGGTTTCTACATGTAAGAAGTTAAAAAATTGTATGAGCGTAGGAATAAGAAAGTTGACTGCTTTCAGCCAAAGGGTGTAAAGGAAATGCCACCACATATGACACTTACAGCAAGAGAAATCTGGGCAGTACTAGGGCAGCTGAAAAATTCATAGGTGGAACAGAAAAATACTAGTCTTCTCAGGTTAAGTTATGCTTAAATGCATGTTTGTGATGAGGAAAAAACCTATCAAATACTGCTTCCTTCTAAGCATTTCTGTGATGTCATTAATAACCTCTGGCCTCTAATTTTCATTAAACCATTATAAAAATGCAAACAAAAAGGGAACCAAAACTTAGATTAAGAACTAATAGAAAGGAACTTCACTGCTAGTTCAGAAAAGTTGCCAGGCCACTGACAGCCTCAGAAGTTCACTAATAATGAACTATACTCTTCTGCGATGAACTTTGGTCAAAGTTATTTGTCATTTAACCTTCTCCAGCATCTGCAATATGAGCTCTCGCTAAAACACTGGACTATGTCCAGTGGATAAAAAAGAAATAAAATTTCATAAAAGTAGGTTATTAAGTTATTAAAAACACCAAAGACTGTAAAAAAAGGGAGTCTTCTGAAGTACAAACTGTTTTAATGTAGTCAAGTACAAAACAATGAGAGATGCTCTTAAAAATTAATGAAGGATAAACGTTGAGACTTTTCCATTAATAAATAAATGAGTCAGCAGGCATACTGAATGAATCCCTCAATATTAGGAAATATGATGAAACAAGTCAACTGAAAAGCGAAACTACAATTTTGTTTATTTTTTTGCTCTGGCCATGTAATTATAACATACACTTTTCATAGCAAAACATGTGATGCAAATCTTGCTCTGTGTTACTCTCTTACTTGTATAGAAGTATTTTAACTTTCTTTTTACTGGTCTTTGAGACAGAAAATACTCTTAATGTACTACTGCAATGGTGGTATATAAACAGCTGTTGCAGCAGAACTATACATGAGCTTACATTTTTTGGTCAGTCTATTGTTGTCTGTGCCTAAATCATGTCACTTACAATGCCCAGGTCGCATATCACCATCACAGTTCACAACAGTAAAGCACATCAATCACCTTTTATTTGGCTAAGGACACTAGTGGAAATGACACTGGTGCCATCACAGCATTCCTAAACTGCCTGCATTTGTGGGATGGTAGCAGTACTTAGAAATTAGTACCAGAGTAACAAAACGTGTATGTAGTCAAACTCAGGACTCCATGATGGAGGCATGATGTATTGAAGAGAGGCTACAACCAAAATCACCTCCGAGTGATTCTGGTATGTGGGCTGCTGAAGTAAAGGTCAGATATTCTCTAAAGAGCTGGATGATCTGTATATATGAAAACAACTTTACCTCACCACAGACACCAACGGGTCTTTCAATCCTCCATTAGCACATTTTGACCCTTTTAACTATTTTCTGCTTCCAGAACATAAGCCTTCTTTGAAATAACATACCCCAGACTGGTGTTTCAGTCCCACACCTGCAGCGACAGCATCATTGCTGTACACAGCATGGCTCACAGGCTTCCCTGAGAGCATGGGCTCAGTATTCCCTTCCCAAGGCAAACCCCACCCTAACATCTTTTGAGCTACAAGCCCCCTTCAAAACACCCCCACTATGATAAAGGCAGACCTGGCAAAATGAAGACTCAAAGATTGCACCTGGCTCTTAAGTTATTTTCAGAAGTTTGGGCAGTGACTTCAACCAAAAATAGTTGGTTCTTCTTTGCATGGGTCCGCTCCACACATGCCCTCGCCCTTTCGATTGTCTCTGGTGGACAATGTGATTTGTCCTAACACAAGAATACCATAAGATGGGAATTGCAAGAGGATCCAAGTGGATCCCCATCCCTGGCAGGCAGGCTTGCAAGATGTATCCAGCCCGGAGATGGGGAACGCTCATTTTTGGATGAGTGACTAAAAGCACTGAGATGCAGCCACAAATGGAGACAAAATGCTGAAGTAACTGGATAAGGAACCCCCTCGGTGTTATCGTCTTAGGATAATTCCCATTGCCCATCACAAGGGAGATGGGAGTGTGTAGGACACAGATTTGCTATACAACCGTGTATATGTTCAAAGGGACACAGTCACCATCCACCAGTAACAACCTTAATAAGGTACTCAAGTTAGAAAACCAGACTCCTTACTGGGACTGGTTCACCCACAAGGAAGCCACAACATGAAAGTTAGGCTTTGGCTTTGACTCGCTCTACAGAAGAATTTTTCTTTTGATATTTTAAGAAACCTGCTTTCTAAATCAGATACTTTACTAAAAGTCTCTAAAGATGACCACAGGAATAACACCTCAGACAAATATGTACTTCTGACCAGCCACATTCTCAATCATTTCCTTAAAAATAGGAACTGCATACTGAACTCCCTCTTTGACCAGGTCCTACACTAGCTCGAATAATCGCAACTGGTTTGGAAGTGCTCAGTTTTAAATAGAAGCAATAGAACAGATTTTTAACACCATTTGTTTCTTTCAGAGTTAAATCGATCCATCCACTTCACAAAACAGCATCTGAGATAGCTTAGGGTCACTGATTTTTGCTCAGATGCAGCAGTCCAAGCCTCAGAACTCGAGGGCAGAATCAGGAGGGAATAACACTGGCAAAGCCAGCAGACAAATGTCTCACACCTGCTCATACTCCACAGAGGCTCTGCTTAGTGCCATGAGTTTCCTCTAATTGCACAAACACTGAAGCCCTCTGCAAAGTATTCTCAATCAAGACAAGAAACAAAGAAAGAACTGCTTATCTGGTCTGCTGTTAATGAGCTTCACAATGTGCCCTTGTGAATGTTTGAATTCTAGTTCCCATAATTGTACAGATAATTTTTTCTCTTAGTTGGGCCTAAAATACCCCGGAATTGTATTATGATTCAGTATATTATATTAAGGTAATACCCAGGAGCCTAGACCTTTGAAAACCAAGGCACTAATGTTCACTTTAGAGGGTAAAAAAAACATTGCTTAATTGATTCACAGCTAGATACTCATTCTTTTACCTGAAATTTATGGAAATGGAGACTTGTCTTCTTTCCGGAAGTTCCCATGACATACAGAAAATCTGGAGTCAGCACAAAAGGAACTCTCTCCTTATTAATTCCAAGGAAGCTTTTATAATTCCCAAGAATATGGCCAAAATCAATATGGAAAAGGTTACCTTCATAAAGAGAAGAAGAAAACACATTTAGACAAATACGACAAACTGCTAAACACTTACGTGTGTTCACTGTAGTTCCAACCCCTTTTTTCCAGTATTTATGATCGCTCTTAAGTTCAGCAGAAAAGACTATTTTCTTTCTCTTTTGGGGAAATACATAATTCTGTCCTCTTGGCAAAATTACTTCTTATTTATCTTTGGCAGTTAAAAGTCTGGCAGAACTGCTGTATTATCTAAACATACACTCACAGCTTTTCAAAAACCAAGGAAAGCTTGTGCATCATACCCATAACAATCAGAGCATCACTACACGGAAAAGGCTTCAGGGTTATGTTTCAAATACCCATGGGATTCTGGCATTACCCATCTAGTTGGCAAACATCATTGACTAGAACATGCTTTCTCCTCACAGATCTTCATTAGCGATTTCTAAACCACTCTGTATGCTTAAAGTATGCATTGTCACCCTTTGGACAGCTTTGAGAGAGTAGTAGGGCATCAGTTCCCATAAAAGTGATGAAAACCCCTCCTTTTAAGGGTCACTACACCTACAGGACTGGAGTGTGCCGCTCCTCTTTACATTACTTTATTACTCTCACCGGCAGCCAGGATATGGCTACAAGACTATGGTTACTTAAAAACACAAATTTGTAGTAGTGGCACATGTACAAAAATACAAAACATCAAATTATGTAAGACGATATTAACAGTGATCTGTAGGTGGAACATCTTTAGATGTTTCTGATTTTAAGCCAGCTTTCAAGTTCCCCCAGCCTACCAAATCTGACTCTCTGCAGACCTCGTAGACTGCAGATCCTTCCGGCTCCTGAGGCTCAAGACAGCTCCTGTTAAACACTCTGAGCCAAACCTGCTCGTGGCCACAACAGAGTAACATTTTTCTCTGTATCTCTGTCTACCAACCTGTGCCTTGTTTTCTGCCAGTAGGAACTAACACCACATTATATTATATATAATGTTGACATTAAAGTGTTTATTTGTTGTTTCTTCCTCAAGGGCTTTTGCTGAACTTTTTTTACTGTAGTCTTCAATTAGCTAATTTCAGCCTTCAGGGTACTTCTTCTCTCTACCCTTCATCTGATAAAACTTTAACATAATCGATATTAAATATCCTTCTAACTATTTTCCATCTCTTATCAGAGACTAATTATGAAGCAAGAGGATCATGAAACTAAAAGTGAATTCCTTAGACTAAACAAAACTCTGCTATATGTACTGATTGTTCTGGGGTTCTTCCCATAGGTAAGTAAAATTAAGGATGAAACAATGTGCAGCTATGGAAGTTACTCCCAAAGTTTATAGTACAAAAAAACTGTGAGTTTCTTCAGGAGGATATAACCATCCCACAGATTTTAGTAGCAAAACAAATACACTCCATGTGCACTTATTTCCTAAGATTTTTTACAACAGTACACAAAACAATTACACTCCTCAGAAGTGAAAAAAGTCCCGCAGCATATGAATTCTAACAGAATTCAGTTCCACTAAACACTATCAGAACCACATCCACACATCACATAGGTGAACAGCTATCTGCTTTATAAGTTTTTTTCGTGTTCAGACCTTAGATGTAGACATTAAAAAAAAAAATTGGTTTACACTTCTCATTACTTAGTTTGTATCAAATTGCTCCTTGGGAAAAAAATGGCATTATTAATGACAAATATCTACAGCCTGTATGAAGGTCAACAGGGGTGACAATACATTTCAATGTCAGGAGGACATGATCTTGTAAGCACCACTGACAGAACCGGTTTGTCTCCCTTCATTCATGGTTAAATGCATTATTTATTAAAAGGAAAGATAAATCTAGTGAAGTATAGATAAATCTAGTGAAGTATAGACAGTCTGCACATCTGCGAAATTCTCAAAAAATAACCCACCTGTTTCTGTAATCATGATGTTGTCATTGTGCCTGTCTCCTATTCCAAGTACAAAGGTTGCCACACAGTATCCAGCACAAGAATAAACAAATCTTTCCACAGCTGCCTGAAACTAAAAATAAATCGTAGAGATGTTAAATGCTTCAATGCTAGACACTAAATGCAATCATTCTCAAAGTTATGTACCTTTCTGTTGATACATATCTATCAACATTTAGGCAAACTGTCTTATAAAATCCACCACTGCACAGCAGAGATCAAGATGACAGCCCTGCACTGCACTCCCTATGCTGGCTCTATCCCTCAGCACAGACAAAAGCAGCATAGAGCTGCTCACACATTCTGAGGAAAAAAAGGTGGCAGAAAGCTGTAGTGGGCCAGTGGATGTACACAAGCAAAGGAGTTGTGAGGACACAAACCTGTATCTAAATCCCCTAAAACCACATCACCTTTCAGTGTTCTTAAATGTCCTCTCAACCTGCTCTTTATGTACCACTTCTAACTTCCATTGATAAAGGAGTAACTTTGTGTCTCAGGAATTTGGCTGCCAGCTGGGTGCTAAAGGCTCATTCACAGACACCCGCAGCTGAGTGCGGGGAAAATGAATGGATTTTTCACACTCCCATAGGCAACAAACACAGACATATGGGCTCTATGCTCCTAAATTAGTAGGGTGAAATTGAAAATCCTACCTAAAAATTCAAAGAACTCACCTTCTCTTCAATCATACATCTCTCCTTGAGCCACTGGTTTAGTATTTCATCCTTAAATGCACCAGTGTTCCCAACTGTACTCTGTTGAATTTTGGCAATTGTTGTAGCATCTTTCACAATTTCGATCATTCCTAAAGAAAATAAGAAAAAGCTTAGAAGAAATTATTAAATTGTTATCAGAGCATATTAAAAATACGCAAAATTAGATTTTAAACTGTGTTTAAAAATTGGCAGCTGATCTTCAAAGGTTGTGATAAGAAATTTACATGACAAGAAGCAACAGTTCTCATTCACTCCCAGCTGAAACCAGCCAGAGCTCATAAAGAGCCTGGCATCCAAACTCTGCTTCTTTTAAAATGGATGTATCACAAGATGAGTGGGGACCCTCCGCATAAGGCTTTCCCCAAGGAGAGGAACTATTCCTGTCCTGATCCCAATTCACATTTTCCCCAGTTTCTCTCCAACTTCACAAAAATGAGGAGATGAAGCTTCCATTTTGCCACAGTCTAGGGATGCAAATGTTGCCAGGGCTGTGGCAGAGGAACAGAGCTGGCCCTCCTGCAGTGAATCCAATTTCAGCTTAAGTATGCATATACACAGAAAGCTCAGAAATACCAGTACACCGCAAGTGTACAGCAGTGAGATTGTTGGTGAAGAGCTCTGGTTGTCAGGGCCATGGGGTCTGTCCCTAAACTGAACAGACCCTCACCAAGGCAAACTGGCACATCACAGCAATATGGTGCAGAAACGGGGCCTTGTCCTGTTCGTGCCAGCATGGCATGTGATGGAGGGGAAGCTAGAGTGAAATGCAGAAACAGAGGCTGCAACACAATGCCACACTGCAGCCAAGACTAGCAAATGCAGTCCAGACCGGGCATGCCTGTATGGGGGAAAGTCAGATTTTAGTTGAATTTATTTGGTAATTGGAAATATTTTATCTTCTTCCCCTGGTTCAAGTTCAACAGTGTCTTCTAGCTTCAGCTTCAGCTCAGAGATAATCAAGCAAACAAAAATACCCCTTTCTCTCCAAAGTGATTCAAAGCAGTTTCTGATTTGGTTTCAATTTGACTCTCTCTGAAACAGACCAATTTCCTTCTATTCACAATCCCACTCTTTTGCAATTACTGAATTTTTGTGGAATTTTTCAGTAACAGACTAACAACACGGCAGTCTCTTCCTGCCTTCCATGCATGGCTGAATTCATGGCTGAATTAATGGCTGAATATCCCCTGGAGGTATTTTCTTCTGTCTTTACAGTGGCTTGGATACATTTGCCATAAAACTATTGTGGAAATAGGACCTCCAAAACCCACCACCAAGACCACCAAATTAAAAAGCTTTGCATTTGGTCTGTGTTTGTCAAGCTGCTGTTTTTCTCCCGGGTGTGAGCTCCAGCTCCCATTCCAGCTGCTGAAAAAGCTTTCCCTGCCTGTGCTCACCAATCTCCCTCTACCGGCCAACAGCTCCTTGATTGTGCGGGAGCAGAGCTGGCTCAGGAGGCGTGATGAGGATGGCAGTTCTCAGCTGGGCTGCATTCAGCTGCGAGGGAGTGCAGCAGGAAATGCACCATGCGATGTGTTTCTGGGGCTCTGTGGTACTAAGGCAGGTGACTCTTCTAAGAGCCAGCTTGAACTTCCTACTTTCAGCAGTGATGCAGCACAGTAAGTAGTGTTGATTGCCGCACAGAGCCAGGAACATACTGACACGTCAAAGGGAGAAAGAGCAGGGTATGATCTTTCACCAGAGGTACAGAGAAGAGAAAGTTCCTCCTACAGAGGTCTGCTTGGCAGCAGCAGTGGAGAGGACAGACGCTTCCAGAATTACAAAGTGCACTGAATGCAATGTCTTTAACAGGATGAGAAAGCTCTACACAGGAGATGCCAGCCCCAGGTGTAAGACACCTGTTTCCCCATGCTCAGTGTAGAGTGGGGCACTGTCCTTGTGTCCAATACACAGAAACCACCCAAGTTCCGTGGAAGTATTAAGAGGGAGGGAAGAAGCAGCCTGGAAGAAGACCACGTGTGAATATTGTGAAACAACATTTGCATGCCACTACTCTTTGGTTCTGTTCCAAACAAGCATAAGCTCTACATCAAAGTGTGCCACATTGGGTAATACTAATTCAGGCTGCAGGTATTCTCAGCAAACCAAGCAGGAGTGTCAATATGATTAACCATGCCCCTACTGGGGTGCTAAAAGGATGCTAAATTCTTACATCTCTCCCATGCATACAGGAAAATCAAATATTATTTCCTTGAGACAGAAGAATGGGGAATCAATTAAGAATTCATGAAAGAATAACAGAAATCTGTGACTGAAGTATGAAAATGCTAGAATCACTGGCAGAATTCCTCCTTCTTCCTCTATTTTTTCAACACATTACATTGTTTTGAGATAATTTTAAACAAAATTAAATCAGATCCTAAAAACCTCTCTAAAAAATTAAGTTTAACACATCTAAAGAAGAGGAAAGCCCCCCTAACTTTCCCTATATTTATAGTTAAGTTAGTATTTTGATGTACAATGTTCAATTTCCTTTATTATTAAAATTCTATCAATACATATTATTTAATTTTAAAACATTTATATTAGGAGAAAAACTCTCTTATGTCACCCTACCAGGTATTTTATCAGTGAGTTTGAGTTTCCTGCATTGCTGAGATATCCTGAAATCAAGAGGATTTTAGAGAGGAAGTACATTACAAAAGTATATTAAAAAGTTCTTAATTTTACTGGGATTTCTTACTTGATTTCTTTCACCACAAGTTCTGAAAATTTGATCATCTGTGCTGTAGGAACTAACGCCCTGTGAGAAATACTGCCTGAGTATTGTGTTAAGTAATGTTGTTGCTTCTATGTGGTATGAAGCTTCAGGTCAGGAAAAAAATAAGTTTAGCTCTTTTCTCTATTTTATTCCTATCAACACATTAAAACACATCTTGAATAAGTCACTCACTTTCACTGCTGTTTCATACTAAATACTGTTATTAAAGAGAAACTTGCAGCACAACCCAAGTAGTTGGACTTGGACAGGAATCACAGCCAGTAAAGCTGGTGCTGCAGCTCAAGGAAGGGCAGAAACCATTGCCAAGATACAACTGAAGCCTGCTCATAGAAAGTGTAATAAAGTGCTATTTACCTCAGGACTACAGCACATATTAGAATAGTTCTTCCATACACATCTTCTGTAAATATGGTACTTTGAATTTCTAATCACAGTAAGTGTGATCACATACCTATTTTGTTCCCTGTAGAAATGCAACCATATGGCAACAAACAGAGGTCCAAGGATTCTGCTTCCCAAATGGATTCCATAATTCGAAGAATCTAGTAAAAAAAAAAGTATATGCTAAGTTATTTCAAATTATTTGAACATTACAGATTACTCATACAAATAACACTACCCAGACTCCTGAGATGGGGCTAAACCTACTTTGCTATTCGATTAAGAGATAAATACAGTAAGTGTGCAGTCATTCAAGATAATCAGTTACAGAACCAGGGTTTATATTTCTTCATCTGTCCTGTGACCAGGCAATCCCTACTTTCCTATAAAGTATTAATAAATGTATTGTATGATTTCTGCATAAAGTGAGATTGAATGCATTAGCAAGCATGTCCATTTTTTCCCATAAATACCCCCAAAAGCACTGACAAACCAGTTGTCAGAAACTAGAGTGATGCTAGCTGCTGATTTTTCATTTGTTAACTTCACCCATTGCATAAATAAATGATAAAAACACTTTGTCAGAGAAACAGGCCATCTTGCACTAAGTTTGGTGTTCTGTCTCTAGAACACCAAAATGTGAAGTATGTATGGCATTTGGCAGGAAAAGCAAGGGTAACAGTATGTACTGTGTCTGGTTGGGATGAAGCTACTTTTCTTCAGAGCAGCTTGTACTGTGCTGTGGTTCAGGGGGTGACCAAAGCGGCGCTGGGAACACACTGATGTCCCAGCTGACCAGTGCCTGCTGAGTGTCAAGGCTGCCTGTTTCTTCACTGTGACTAGATTGGGGTGCACAAGAGATTTGGAGGGGATACAACCAGGCAGATGACCTGAATCAACCAAAGAAATACTCCATGCTGAACAATGTCATGCTCAGCAATAAAGCAGGGAGGAAGGGGTTATGTAGGTTAACCATCTTCTGTGCAGGAACCGGCTGAGAACTGGCCTACCCATGGGATGTGGTGAGTGACTGCCTTAGCACCACTTGTTTCGTTTTCTTCCTCTGTTCTTCCACTTCTCCTTTGCTTATTAAACAATCTTTAGCTCAACCCACAAGTTTTCTTCCTTTACTCTTCCTTTCCTCTTTCCCCATCCTACCAGGGTTAATCCATAACACAGTAAGATAAAAAACTGTAGCACAACAAAAATGATCCAGTGTTGATGTCAGCCTTGCCATACAGAGTTTAGAATATAAAAGACAACCTCGTATTTCAAACAGACAGTGAAGACAAAGACATACACACTTCGGAAAAGTAAAATGATTTTAAAATATTTTAAAATATTCATGTTATTCTTTTTATAAGTTTTAGCTCTCATACCTGTAAAATTAGCATGTCCTGACGGAGGTCGTCTCCATGTTTGAAGATGATGCCTATGGTTTCATTTGACAGAGCTGTTGGATCTGCACATTTAAATTCAAGCCAGAGAGGCTTCTTCTTAGATGCCATTACTTTACATTTTTCTATCTGTGAAAGACATGTTTATTGTTGCTAGCCATTGTACGCCAACATCAACCCCAGAAACCTTTTCAATAGCAGCTACAGAATAGTTTACCAACTTCCACTCAGTTATACCACAAGCAACACACTGAAAGCACATGTAAAGAACAGTGTTCAGTTGCCACACAAAGCCTCCCTGAACCTGCACAACTTTTAACTACTGTCCATGATAAAGGAAGAAGTATATCTTCACTCTCCAAAACTGGATTTAGCTTGTAAATCTGCTTTAGACAGATTTAAAACAGGAATAGAAATTTTGACAAAACAGGAAATTACAGACTTTCACAACAGCACTTTGATAGGTGCTTTGCAAAACCAGAACGTAATCATTGTCCAATCCAATTTACCACATCATCCACCCTTGTGAATTCTAGCAACTACATACCAGATTGCTTGATTCAATTCCCTTAGTAAATAGTTCACATTCATGGGGGAAATGGCGGTTTTGAAACTAATTTAATGTAATCATTCATAAAATAAGAAAATCAATTCCCTATTCAGTTTTATTCCATTTTTAATATTGATAAATTCAGCACTGAAACTGCAGTATTTCAAATGTTTTCTCCAGTAATTATGGCTAATACAACTGTAGTATTCCTTACTTTCTATTCTGGAATTCCTGATTCATTGTTGAACATTACTATGTACAATAAAGCTGACTAAAATTTTAAAAAATGCAAGTGCACATCAGTGTTTGAGAGCTGATGGAATCCACGATGTAGGAGTATTTTAGTATATTCACATTTCATAAAGATTATGGACAAATAGGACTTGTTAAAATGAACATGAAATGAAAGCTTAGTTTGTTTTACCAAACATTTTTATTCATATAGTTTGGAAAAAGAAAAGCTAACCCATCAATTTTTGGATACAGCTACCTTCCTCTATAAATCTATTGCTTTGTTCATCTAGGAAGGTCCTGGTAGGACTGAATATTTCCTAAGTGAAGGAAAACTAGAAAATCCAGAGAAAGCTTTTATTTTATAATCTACTTTCTGTCAAGCAGTTGATTACTTCTGTACAAAAAAGAGAAGACTAAAGAGAGACAAATACAAACAAGAAAATAATGTTTAAGAAGTCACAAATTATTTCTGAATAAGGAATGTCTGAACTGACTTCTGTGCTGACAGTGCTTCAGCCATGCTCAGCTGGGAGGTGTTTAATTCTCTCGGCTTGAAGACAGACTAGCTTATAGCCTGTCTCCAAAGGCACAGGTTTATTTAAAAGAAACATGGCCTTATCTAGACAATGTCTGACTATTCAGCAGTGCCTTAAGTTGGATGGTTTGTCTGTCCTTAGCTAGGAGAAAAATTGAGGGATTCTTTTCTTGTAGGGTCCTTACTGCACATCAAGTGACTTCAAGAATCTTGACTGAGCTTCATTACCCAGACCTCACGTTGCATTTTAGACGCATGATCCAATTTCCTTTCACTACACATCTGCTGATTTATGAATCCTTTTTTTAAACTCTGAGTCAAATACACACAATTGCAATCTCACCACAAAACTGAAGGCAGCAATATAGAAAAACCCAAGTGTTTCTTAATGTATTTTTAACCAAATCATAATGTATTTTCTAACAAAAACAACAAGAAGATACTGAAAAATCAGAAATAGCTGAGGTAGACATTTTTGCCAGTATGATGAAGGTCTGGACCCAAACCTTAGTGACAGATATGAGTCAGGGTAAGACAGAGAAAGTAACTGGAAGAATAGAAACATAATAGCCCAGAGCCCCTGAATCAGACTAAACAGTTTTACACAGCTATTTATCTTCAAAAAAAAGTCAGCTACCTGGTTAAATCCTGGATTAAACGAGTGGAAAAATTATAATTGCCATTTAATGATTAGAATTTCATGGGTTGTTGCAATTTTTTTAGCACAAGGTGGCATGTCATTACATTTAGAAAAATAATAATAGCTCTGGGAACAAAAACCTCCTGAGTCCATGGAATGTCATCATATTCACACTGAAATAAGACCATTAGACACATAAGCAAAATTTTTTACCATGTGACACATACTTGCAAATAGATTTTTTTTAAAAAGGATTTGTAGAAAACCAGAATATACTTACCACTAGTGCTCCTGCTCTTAGCCCAGGATCATATGGAACTCTAAAACTTTCTGGAAGTTTGCTGCCCTGTAATTTTTCAAGCTTTTGTCTCAGCTGTGCAATAACTGGAATTACAAGTAAGAAAACACAACAAAATCAAAAGTTGGAAGGCAAAAATGTTCTAGATAATCAAACTTGTTGAGCATTATAATTTGGCTAAAAAGCTCAGTTTAGCTATTTTTTAAATTGCTTTCGTCCTGGATCTCCTGATTCAAGAAATGGAGGAAAAGTCTTGAGCATGCACTATTAATGATCAGGGCTGTCTAAGACACCTAAAGGTAAAGTCTTCAAACACCTCAGAAGTCATGTGCCTTCTCTGCAGTGTTAGAAACACTGCACAGAAAGAGTTTACATTAAAATGTCAGCTTTTGTTTAAAAAAAACCAACACAGCAGAACACACCAAAAAATATTTTCCCTCATTACTGACAAGAAATGCAGACAGACTCCTGGCTTTTGAATTCCTGGAATCAATTACTCTGTAACCATAAGGAAACAAGCTACAGAGACACTGAATTTCCTATCCTCCTAAAACTGGTTTCATAGTGCAGACTTCTTAATCTCACATTCCAGTAAGAATAAAATTTGCTGTATATTTATATTAACAAGAATTTTAATGTTCATATCTAAACTCAATCTTCTAATTATTAAAACCTCAAGCTTCTGAGTCTGAATCTTCAACACAGAAGAGTACAGATTATACAACACATCTCAGCTAGTGAGTGTCAGCAGCATAAGCAATACACTGGCACTACCCTGCATTAGGGCAAAGACCTGAACACTGTTCTAAAAGAAACTGTAGCTACACAGCAGAGGATGTGTATATATGCTCAAGTAATTTTGGAGATAAAAATTAAAGAGCAAAAAAAATTATACTGAGAAAGCTAAACATGGACCTGGGTACCTAAAACAGAATCACAATCACAGAATCATGGATTAGTTTGGGTTGGACAGGAATGATCAGGGACATCTTCAACTCAACTTGCTCAGAGCCCCATCCAACCTGACCTAGAATATTTCCAGGCATGGGGCACCTCCACCACTCTGGGCAACCTGTTCCAGCGTGCCAACACCCTCATTGTAAAAAAAAAAACCTTCTCAGGCATTGTCAGAATCTGCCTTGCTCTAGTTTAAAACCATTAACCCTTGTCCTATCGCTACAGGCCCTACTAAAACGTTTGTCCTCCACCTTTTTTACAAACTCTCTGTAAGCACTGGAAGGCCGATGTCAGGTCTCCTGAGCCTTCTCTTCTCCAGGCTGAACAACCCCAACACTCAGCTTTTCCTCACAGGAGAGGTGCTCCAGCCCTCTCACTGTTTCTGTGACTCTCCTCGGGACCCCAGCAGATCCATCTCTTTCCTGTCCTGAGTGACCCAGAGCTGGATGCAGTATTCCACGTGGAGTGCCACAGGGGCAGAGTAGAGGGGCAGAATTCTCTCCCTTGACCTGCTGCCTATGCTACTTTTGATGCAGCCCAGGACACTTTGACTTTTTGGGCTGTTAGCGCACATTAGACTAAATCAGGACAGTTCAAATGCTGCTATCAAATTAAGAAAGAATTGGCCAACAACTCACAGAACACAAATGTTACACCTATCCTAGAGGGTTTTAGAAAAGAACTCCCCAGCAGTGCCTGGTAACTAATGTGGTATCTCTTCTGGTAAAAAGTAAATGTGACAGCGATATACAGGAGCTAATAAGAGGACTTTAAAATTGGACACTTTTCAAAAAAACACCTCAAAAATCCCAAACCCAAACCAATAATAACACAAAAACAAACCAACCAAACAAAAAAAACCCATAACAACTTCCCCCCCGCCCCCCAAAAGCACCTAAATTGTAGTAACTTGGATAATGAAACAGCTTTCTATAATGTAACTATAGATTTCCTAGAAAAATGTCTAGGAAAGTTACTGTTTACAGTTTACTGTTAGTTCAGTAAGTACCCTCATTGTAATGTAATGTAATTTCAAAATTGTATGCAAACCAATTGAAGCTACAAAAGATTAGGAATAGCTGATTTTAAAACACAAGTAAAGGCACTTGCTAAAACAATTTTCAAGTTGATCTGTCTTAAGAACAAGGTGCTATGCATTTTAAGCAACGAAACAGCTGCATAGACACATTCTTGGGAGACATCATCTAGCTCAGAGGGTGATGAAAGCAGATAATCCCATGCAAGAAGTAATATTAGGATCTTTAGAATTTATTTATTTATTATTACTTGCTGTCTGCAAATATAAGCAAAGATATTAGAGTGAAAAGTGAAAGAACATGGGGGACAGCATGATTGCTACTGGAATAGTATGGACCTAGCAGGAAGGAATTTATTCTTTACAGAAAATCCACAAACACTGGAGAAACATATACACAAGAATTAGATAAGACTGCATAACAGAATGAAATGAAACAGGACAAAACATTCAGACTGAAAACATGAACAACGATGAACATTAGAAATATTGGGGCAAAAAAGAAGCAATAACTTAAAGAATAAATTTTAGGATATACATTTTAAAAAATATAAGAAGTAGAGGGTGCCTGTAGAAAAAATTATGTCCTCAATAATCTGAGAATAAATTACATTAGAGATAGCATTAGTAGGACACTCTACAGTTTCAGGAAGCCTTATTCAGTGAAAATGTCAATTATATAAGTCATCTTTCAGTGTTCTGCTGTACATTACATCCAAAGATTCTTTAACTTCAAAACCTGGTGGGTGTTAATGTGATTGCTTTCTCTTGAAACTTTTCTTCTTTGCCCACATATCCTTCAAAGATAATGCATTATGGAATCCACTGCTCTTACAGACACGTACATCTGCAAGGTGGTACAGCTTCTTTCCAAAATAGGGATTCTGACTAAAGACATTTCAATTATAGAGTATTTTAAGATAAATTTAGGGAGTTGTTTAGAAACAATGTTTTATATGGGACTTCAGTAAGTCCCGTAACTCATACTATGTGGTAACATAACAGATATTACACAACATATTGAAGAGTAAACATTTCCTTCAAATCTCTTTTGACGTACCACCACAGCCACTTCTGCAGAGCCAGAGTGGAGAGCCTTTCCAATCCAAGGACTTCCTGGCCTGGAGCATACCAGGCTGACCATACAGGAAGAGGTGGTCTCTCTACAGCTTTTAGAATTTAAATATTGTCATATGTCTCCTCGCACTTACTCCCAACACCAAGCAAGTAACAGGAATGAAGATAAACAAGTTTTTAAGAAAGTTGCATGGGGGAAAAAAAGGCAGGCAAAACCCAGATGTAAAAAGGCACTGCAAAACCCTGCTGCAGCTTCCAAAGCACTGCTTACAAGAACTGGAAGTAACAATACCACATCTGTGCCTCACAGGACTCCTCAAAGACATGCCCTGTATATTCACCTCTGATCCACCAGCTATTTCCATGGCGTAGCAGAGGCTGCACTGGACTCCTCCGTGATCTTCTTGTCAAAAATCTTCTAGTGAGAGTTTAGGGGAAGGCTGTATTTCTTGGCAAGTGTCACTTTTAATTTCCAGTTAATATTTGTGTCTTTCTTCAGTGCTGGCATTCAGCTAAGGACTTACCTGTTTCCCAGCTGGCACAGCAGGAGGTTCAAGAAGATAAGCCAAAGCTTGGGAAAGTACTGGGTGTCTAGAACATTGATATTCTTCCCCTTTTGGGGTAAAATGAGCAAACAAATCTATTAATGGTTTCATCATTATTAATTTACACTCACATTTTAAAGGAAGTAAAAATGATGCCCTTTGACAGTAATTCATCCACGAATTTTCTAAATGAACAGTACAATTTGCTGCCCAGTTTTTCACACCCAAAGAGAAAGAACAGTATTAACAACAAACAAATGCCTTTTAGCAATTACCTTGAGAAGTAACATCATACTTTTCTGCAGAAACCGATTTAATCTCCATTGTGACTTTATGCAGCAACTCAATTACTTGAACCTGCTTCATGAAGTCGTGCAGCATTGCTTTCCCACAGCCCCTAAGATAGGCTTCGAGGATGACTGCAAACCTCTGTTGGTAGTGCATGGACTGGGCAATTTCACTTCTTAAAAACCAAAACAAGAAGTGACCAATTCTTTTGTTCTACAGGTAAAGAAAAATACTACAATTAGCGTTCATTTCTTGACAAAGGGTTTTAACAATGCCAGCAACTTTAGCATAACTTGGCTGTATTTTGAAGTACTTACTCTCAAACCACGTTTTAGCAGGAATCTGGCTAATGCGCTGTCATGATATGGCTCAAATTTCACAGCCTGAGTAATACAAACATAGAAGACATGTTGTTAACACATTTAAGATCCCACTGCACTTACACTTAACCAATGACATCTAGAGAACACACTACTGCAGGAGTAGAGAATGTTTAACCAAGTGGGTCTTTTTGAGGCTTCTCTGTCTGATTCAAGAAGCACATTTTGTTTGCAACAGGCTCTTTTCAGGTTTACTATTAATGTGACAATGCAAGGCGTGGAGTACCTAACCAGGGAGTCCAACCTGAGCATATGCACAAAGCAACGTCATTCTTGGCAAAAACCAGCAAGATCAGAAACCAGTCTGCAGTATAACTGACACCGAGAATGCTTGAAATTATTACTGACAGATGGAATAATATATTTGTAATAGTTCTTAAATAAAATGTTTCAATAATAAAATACTGGTTTTGGACAACATCTGCTACTTTGGGACTAGGGCACCAGGATTCATTGTTGCGTTCCCCAGAAAGCACAGGATACAGGAGCAGCTCTTCAGAGCACTTATCTGGCCTTTATTCCATAAATGAATGACAGAATAGAAGCTCTGATACACATCCTACATCAATGAAGTACAATTAAGAGGAAGACTTCACCAGACCTTTTTTTTAACTGACTCTGTGAAAACAGATGTATTTTTTCTCTTCCAAAAGCTGCTCCCCTCCATCCAAGCCCACAGACACCTCCAAGCAACTGCCAAAAAAGGGGGGTGGTAGGAGGAGGGGAAAGTCAACAACTATTTTCAAGTGTCAGCACTGGAATCTTTTTGCTGTTACTTTCTCCTCCACCCCAATAACCAAGTGAATTGGTCAACCAGATAATTATCACACTTCCAGGTTCTGGGCTGTGCTAGGGAACTTCTCCACTTTAACTCATTTTTCCAGCAGCTTCTTTCATGTTGCTTGAAGAACTCAAGTTTATGGAAGGTTTGTATTAAAATTAATGGTGGGAAAAAAAGTATGCATTTATATCCCATGGCAACAAAAGAGAAATAAGAAGCATACAATCTATGAATCAGAGTCACAAAATCCCTGTCATGGACTGAGGGGGTTGGTGAATGGCTTCAGGTTCTGGAATTAGAGTGCCAGGAAGCAGCCTGTAGGGAGATTAAGGGAAAACAAAGGGATGCGCAGAGAGCTGGGTGCATGTAGTATGCTCAGCTTTCAGAGGCAGCAAAGTATGCAAACCTCTAGCAATAGTTATTCAACAGAATATAATGGCTCTTTCAAGATCACTGTGGTCTGCAGCTTGCAAAGAAGCAACCAAGCCATCAGCAAAGGCCTGCTAAATTCATCAAACAAATCATAGTTTTATAAACTCTTACAAGTACTGTGGCACACAGTTGCATTTTTATTATTAAAATATCAACATGATTTCTGAAATGTAAATTGTCCTGTGGGTTTATTCAAAAGAAAAAAAAAAATCCAGCTTTTTCAGTCAGCCTTCCTGAATGAACAAACTTATAAAAATGTCACAAAGACATGTTCTTCCTAGCTGCTGGCTAAGAGACAGACAAGAAAGCCAAACACCAGACTTGCCTTTCTCCTGTATCATAATTCTGAAAGAACGGTCTTGACTGTCTGTGCAGTACTGTTTCATTTCCCCAAACAACATTGTCTTATTCAGGAAAGACAATGAGAATTCATAAATATAACAATATATAGATCCTTTTGTATATGAGATTATGAGGCATGAGGGGTTTTTAATAAAAAAGTAATTTTCACTGCAGAAAGGTGCCCAAAAGCAATAATTATCACATAAATTCAAACGGATTTCTCCAGTTCCAAGAAAGCCTATTATAAACCTCATTCTGGTACATACTATGTTTAATGTTCACATAATCTTGAAAAACAATTTAAGACTGAAATACAGCCAAACAACCAACCACTACTTCAAAACAAAACCTCCTTAGTAAACTTGCAAATATATTTTGACATAAAACAATATTTAAAAATGTATTATGACCATCCATATTGAGCTGATGTTTTAGAAATAATTATTTTTAAAAGTCCAGCCCATTTTTCTTTTTTCTTCACTAAGTCAAATATCAACTTTTGCACAGCAACAATAAAATCTAGACATTAAAAAATGTGTGCTGGCACTTCATCAGGCCCCTGTGTATACCTTTGCCTTGACAGTTCAGCAGGCCTTTACTCCTTGCCATATACATGCAGTACAGCCAGGGGTGTTTATCTTACAAAGAATTTTGTTGCATTTTAACTATCCTATCAATGGTTTATCAACTGTACAGAGAACAACAGACCATTATAGGAAGCTCAATAGGTTGATTTATGGCGTGGCTCCTTCTATTTGAAATAAACCTAGGGAAATAAAATGCTTGATTTCTAACTCTACAGAGGATAAAACAGGAATATCCTGTGCAGAGTGAAATAAGCCATAGAGCTTTCATAGAGGTGTGCATCTGAAAAGAGATGACCATTTGCAAAGGAGATGTGTCCAGTGGAGCAGAGGAATGGCCGACAGCCATTCTCTGAAAAATGTAGATTTTAAATACACTGTCATACCAAAACTTGGCTGTAGAATGCTGACAGCTTATGTTCCATAGTTAGCTAAGAAATAAATACAAGGAACACAGCAGAGAGGTAAAAGCTGGAATCTAGCATGTTTTTCGTTTTTAAGGATGGCAAGCTCATTATTTTTTACAACACCTCTTACTAAAAATGACACAGTGAAGTTAAGGCATGATGATTTTATGCTACAGTATTTTATTTAACTGTTAGAAAGGTTTATTCTTTTTAAAACTCACCAGAGCTGTACTTCCTGAAAACAAACAATTTTTTAAAAAATGGAAACAACCCCAGTATTTCTCGTATTTTCTCAGGCTTTTTGATAGCAACCAATCATCATCTCAAACTCCTAATCTGGATACAAAAAAAAGCGAATAAAATTGCTGAGCCACACGTAGACAGCAAAAGCTCACAAGCCAAGCACATATATAGCAGCAGCTATGTGGGAGGCCCAATGAGGTAACCGTAGCGACTCCTTTGGTTAATGCAGAAGTGCATAAATTCTGCTTAACCTTCAGACAAGCAAAGACAAGGCTAGAAAGGCTTTGTTTAGAGCACTACCAATGTGCAGCAAAATCTGAAATACTAACTTCATTTTCCTGGAAATCTGGGGTCTCTCAGAACCTGCAGAAATAAAAAAGCAGCTTCCCTAGCTGCAGTAGTTCAATTTTTTTTTTTTAATTATGAATGTTGTTCTCTGATTCTTTGAAAAAAGTATTTCCTGCTCTGAGGGATGACAGCCTTTCCATGCAAAACAGAGCCCTGCCAGGTGTAGGAGGCCTGCAGAGCCACCTGGCTCCAGGGGCCGTGCTTAGCAGGAAGAACACAGGTTACAGCTTCCATCAGCCACCAGAGGAGACTGTGCCACTGCCAACTTATGGCACCATGTTGAGAGAAAAGTAACCAATTTTCTCGTGTAACTGATATAAATCTTCCCCACGTTTAATCTTGCACACAAAGCGTTTCAAATCGACACAGCAGTGATCCCTTGCCATTAGAATCACAACATTGCACCCAAGTTCCCAGAAGAACTCAACCTTATTACATAATCCTAGCAACTCTTTAGTTACTTTCAAAATTTTGAGGGGTAGTTTCTAGATAAACTTGCTCCCCTTAACAGTACAAGACTGAAGTCACTGCAACATACTGTGCAATTACACTGGTGTTCTTGACCTAAAACCCAACCCCAGATTTTTCTTCAGGCCTTGCCCATGTCAACATCTGCATTTGCTTTCTTTCGGTCTATACTCTTTCTGAACTACCAGTAAAGTCAGTCAACAACTCTTCAGGGCTGTATGATTCAAACCTGACACGAACAGGATTACAGACAGCACAGTTAGGATTTACTCTCATCATAGCTGTGCTGGCATTAGCAATTTCCGGAAAAACTTACTACTATAAATACAAGATACAAATAGTAAGACACAAGGCAATGGTACCACAAAAACAACAACAAAGGCACAAGACAAAAAGTAGAAAAGTGTATTTTGCCTTTATCTGGTTACTACCACTGCTTTGACTAAACACTGAAGACTTCAAAACGAGGGAATACTAACAAGACCTGCTCAAATGGGAAATGCAAATGATGGGTTAACGCGAATATATTCCTGGAAGGCAGAGTTCAAGAGTCCAAATACACCTTACCTGCACAAGCTGTAAAAGGTAATGAAGAACATCATCATCTTCTAAACTTTCCAGTTTTTGAACTGCCATTGCTCGGACATTCTCGTCTGAAAAGTTACAGTCCAGAAGTTGCATTGTGAGTCCAACATCTAAAGTGCTCTGATCCCAAGCCTCTTTTTTAGCTAGCAACTGGTATGTTTTGGCCACTATTTCTTGTTGTCCCCATTTCACAGAGCTAAGCAGCTTAGGATATGCCTTGGGGTGCTTTATGCTCTCGTATCTAAAGTGCCACAACAGTTCTTTGTCCTCAGGAGAAAGTGGATTAAGTGGGTCAGTTGCTACGATCTCTTCAAGTTGCTTGCGAAGCTGGTTGGGCATTTCAGCTCGGGTCCTGTCACCCTGGGGGTCTGATGCTATCCTGTGCTTGGGCAAGGCAATTGGGTGACAGTACTTGTCCAGCACAATAGAGATAGCCATTGAGTTTTCTTTATCCGGGTTAGTTGCTGATGTGAGTTTGTCTGCATTGATACTCCCTTGTTCTTCCCCCTTACCTGGAATTTTCCACATGTGGAGCACATACTCCCCACTTCGTAGCAAGAAACGGTGATCTATCAACAAAAGATTTACATAATAGAGAAGCTGGGTTTTGCATTTTGCATCAGAGTTGGAGGATTCATGTGACTGAAGGTTTGTCTTTGCAGATGGTCCCTGTGCTTTGCCGCAGTATATCTGAAGATTCAGAAGTGCTCCTTTAGGCAAATCCTTGATTTTGATGTCAAACTCCAACCATACATTCCACAGAACCTCCTCAGTAAAAGGCTTTGATGAAGTTCTTCTCTGTGAAAGGAGCTGCTGCCCATGTTGAATGTTAGCCTCTACAAACACAGTAAGATCAGTATTTCTTGGTAAAACTGGGATATCAATACCAATTATTTTCACTCTGAATTTCCTATTACAATCCCACAAAGAGATAGTGAAGACTCTCTCATGATCTTTTCCATCTATTGTCAATTGTTCATGATACCCTGTAACTCCTGTACAGTCATCCACCAAAGGCCATTCTTCCTTCTGAACTTCGTCTTCACTCGGGTCAGGGGGATTGTCTAGGACAAGGTGGATTTCTTCCCCATTCTTAAGGCACTGTCTTATCCAGTGAAAATCTTTGATTGGTGTCTCTCCAGTAATGTACTCATCTCTGCCACAAATCCTGAGAACAAAATCCAGTTCACTATGATCTTCAGGAATGTCCATCAAAGACTTTTTCTTTGCCATTTTTGTGAAAAAGCTGTGGAGAATCATATCTGGAGTGTCATCTATTGACACTTTAATTTTGTGACTAGTCGTTCCTCCATGTATGGTTATGAAAATGTTATTATTAGTGATCTTTTTAAATAAATATTCTGGGAGTGGCTTAGATGTAGTCCATGGGTGCATTGCATATAACTTAGGATCTCTGCAGGCTACCTCTATCATTCGTGGAGTGACTAATCTGCGCCGGGTAAATTCTAGTTCATCATCATGCACATTGCTTACATCAGTGACATCATAACCAATTAAATCGTTAAGCTGCTGCTGAAATTCCTGAACTTCTTCTGATGGCTTTTGTTTCTGGACAACATAGATCTTGCCTACCTTTTTCTGTAACACCTTCCAGTACAGTATGCAGTCCAGTGTCTGTAATACTTGATGTTTATCATAAATTTCATACCATTGTCCTTTCTTCTGATACTGTAGAATAAACTGATCCGGGGTGAATGCATGGTAGAAGTCTGTGGTTTGACTCATCTCTATTGCACGCATCCAAACCTGTGCCTTCATTTGCTCAACCGTACAGTTGCCAGCTATTTCGAGTAACATAACTTCTGGTGCTTTAGTATGTTTATTGCTTGTAGGTAAAATGAACTCAATGGATATCAGCTCCATTGATGAAAAACCACTCGATGTACAATGAGGTTTCATTCTTCTTCTCCTTCGTTTGTTTTCCTCTCTCATAACAACAGGCTGCTCATGATCCCCCAACTCCATGCCAGAAGAAATCTAGCAAAACATACAATTACTTCATTACTTTCTCATTTACATTTATCTTTACTCTTACTTTTTAACTTTTCACACACACTTTTTATATTTCCGCTTCCCCTGAATTTCTGGTCACAAATACTGGATTTACATAAACCATCTCGGATGCAATCTACTCAATTCAATACCAAATAGAAATAAAAACCCCTCCGACCAATTCTCCAGTGGTTAAGTAATTAATATAGAGGTTTTAAACATCCTGCCCAGATTTTACTGAGGATAAGCAGTTCGAATGTGCAACCTCCATATTGATTTGTTCTTGTTTCTATTTGATCAAGCACTGATTCTTCTGCTGTGTCATCCGTTTTGATGCTGCTGATGTTAACATAAGTGGATTTTCATAGAAATCAAAAGACACACTGCTGTATACGGATAGAATGCAGTCCCACTGAGCTCCAGGAATAGCAGAAAGTAACAAAACAAGCAATTTCTTTGCATTCTGGACAGACATGAGCCTATTCCCAGTTTCCTCTGCCTCTCTTTTTAGTGATGAGGAATCAGGACTTCAACCTAAAAAAAGCCCTTAGGATGCAAAAGTCAGGGACTATTTCCGAAGATATATTTAATGTGCATCTAAACTCAAGGCTAATGTCCTTATATGTGCTTCTTTTAAATAAATCAATTCACCAGACTGATAATATCCATCCATTTTCAAAGTCCACACTGCCAATGTAAACTATTCGTTTGTTACAGAAGAAAAATCTCCCAAGCTGACGCTGATTTATTACCCTATACATCAAATCACACCTAAAACACCAGTGAAACAATATTAAACATGAGTAGCCTACCTTATCAGCATTCAGTAAACAAAAAACATTGTTGCTCAGTTAATCTCCAATATTAAAGTGGAAATTATTCACTGACAGTTTAGAAGCGGAAGGCAGTGCTGATCAAGTGCACTTGCACAAGCCAAGTTACAGCAACATACTGAACTTCTTTTCCAAGCAACACTTTCTACACATAAAATCTTTAACTGCTGGAGAAAAGTAAAGCCAGTGTAATGATGCCTTAGCAGATAATAAAAGAAGCAGATAAAAATATAAAATGCTAAACTCAAACAACATAGCATGCTAACTAAAATTCTTCTTTTGAGTTTCAGAAAGCAGCAACTGTGGACACACCACCTCTGTAATTGACAAAGTACAAGGAAATATTACCTGCTTATAAAACAAAGGCTGAATTGCTGAAGATGATTCATTTGTTTAATTTTTGTAGTTCCTATTTTTTTAAAGGAAGATCATTCACACAAAAAATTTCTTTGTTTAAGCTGTTCTGCTTTTCTTGCTCGCCCTCATATCCAGATGCAAAGGAAGTGCTGCACTTACCAGGAAGGAAGTTTTAACCAAGTTGATTACACATATGATTGCTCATTTTAAAAGAAGTCAGAACACTTTTCCTGTTACAACAGTAAAAATACACCAACAGTACATCAATTTAACACATATGTATAGAAGACATGCTTAGAGCCTTTTAAAAATAGCAAAGAATAATCTGGGCAATGCATTTAATTAATTCAAATAAAATATTTAAACCAAATATATTTTTGAGATATTACCTTAAAAAAGAATTAAATATAAATACTAGATAAAAGACAACTAAATCTGCAATGTTTCATTATTTCTCTTTTCACGGTCATAGACCTTTGAGGACTCCCAACTTAAATTCACTAGAGTTTTTTAAGGCAGTCTCCATACAGGCATCACATAAAGATTGTATATGCCAAGGATCTTGCAGCAGAACTACTGGGCAGCCTTACCCGTAATATCTTTAACTCATTCCTTTACGATTACAAACACACAGTGAAATCCACTAGAAATGGCAACTTTAGACTCAGGAAGAAATTAAACCATAGATTTTCAACCCTAATTCTTGTGGTTAACTACAACCTGAGGAGCTGTTCTGTTACTAAAAAAAGATCTCCACAGAGAAAAACATTTGGGAAAACATGTACAAAACAGAAAGAAAAGACAGAAAACCCTCTAATTTCATCTTTTTTCCCTATGACTTTTCTAGTGAAAACTGACCATTTTGAAGAGCAACAAGCAGTACAAATCCTACAGTGGTAGATATTATGCAAAAAAGATGACTCTTGAAAAGAAGCAAAAAAATATGAAATAACTGAAAGGTTGTTTACCAACAGTGAAGTGCCTTTTTTTTAACATATGCATGTTTCCTATTTATGAGACACATTTTTTATAAAAATGTGAAAAATAACCCCTGCCTCTGTATTGTCAAAAGAATCTGACAGTCTCTTCCCTGCCTCCAACATGTCAAGGTTGATTAACACTCTGCCAAGTTTAAAAAGCAGAAAATACCCTCCACCACTGACACAGCTCTTCTCTCTCTGAGCATCATTCTGCTTGCCAGCTAAGATCTTTTCCTTTAGAGGCTATTTTTCTTAGGAAGTCAGTTTGGAGAAAACACACTCTGTCCCAGCTCCCTTTTCTTTTAAAGCCAGTATTTGAATTTTCTCAAGGTAGTGGTGAAGTTACCCTGAACATTTTGTTGCTGACATGAAATCTACCCATCTTGGCCAAGACACCTCCAAAACTCATCCTCCACCCACATGCAGCCTGTCAGCACTCATCAGCCACAGCCTCTGTGGCATCTCAGCACTACACACTGCATTCCTCTCTCATCTTGTGTAAATTCTAAAATGCAATGTAGTCACGTATTTTTCTTCATTTAAAGGTAAGCAACTAGCATTAAGGGTTTTTTCATGCCAACAGGCTATGTAGATTTTTTGCAAAGAGTCCTTCCACTAAAAGTCATTGGGCTGCCCCATTAAGTAAACCTGGAGTCATTTCAGTTTCACTGGGTTCTGCAGATCTAGGAAAGCTTCCTGGTTTAAATGTCCTCAGCCTGCTCCCATGAGTCATGCACCTAAGGATTAATTCTTCAAACACACACACATACAAATAGCTCTTCTACCACTACTCCATAGCACAAGATCATCAAGACGAGCAAAGGCAGCATCTCTCCCTCGTGCAGCAGAGAACTACCCTGCACATTGCTCAGCGAATGCAATTGTTCCACACTCTCATCCACTTACAAAGGCAGGTAGAGCAACACTCTCGTGGGTTCAGATATTCCCCCACAAATTTCATCAGACACAACACAAAACGTGCGGCACTTCTGTAGCTGCCTTGCCCATACAAGGCTGTCTTTTCTCCTGCATTCATTTGGGCTGTGACCTGTCATGTCTAGACCAGCCTGATCCAATCTCCATCTCCAGTTCTGCTCTGACCCCATTTCCTCAGCTTCAGAAGGCAATAACTGTCTTGGAGCGATGATTGTCTCTAATCTGTCTCTTCAGTGATCCATTCTTAGGGTGACACCAAATTCTATCCATTTTCTGCTAATCCATGTGTTGGCAAAACCATATTTCCTCATGCACATGAATCCTAAAACTTTGATGTTTATAATGAAAAATCATTTCACATTAACTTCCTAAAACCTTTGTCATGCCTAAGCTTTACTTACAGTATTGACATTTCAATACATCTACTGCAATAACACCCCAAAAAAGGGGGAAAAAAATTCACTCTTTTTTATTTCTAACTCTAATGAGCCTCACCAACCCTCAATATCCCTGTATTACAAGAAGTGCCCTACACTGGTCCAAAAATCCTGATGGGGTCCAATGGAGAAGGAAGAGATGGGCCTGTAAAAGGTAACTAAGACAAGCAACCAGTCTTGCCTTTGTCTCCTGTTGTGTTCCTACCTCATCACTCAGGTCAGCAATCTGATCATAACAAAAACTGCAAAAAATTTGGTTAATTTTCAGATGGATCTGTTCCTTTATCTGACTCAACACTTGCAGGAGTGGTAGGGAAGAGAAGGAAAGGGAATGGAGCCAGCACAGTTAAGCGTAACTGAGACTGAAACATGACTCACAGCAGGATTAAGAGATAAACTAATGAGTAAAGTTGTTAAATGGTTTGAAAAAACTGGCTGAAAGGTGCTTTAAAAAGACAATGTGGTATTATGATGTATTACTTACTTAGCTACAAAAAATTTAGGATGGCTGTCAACCTTGACTGTTCTGTTAAGACTACGTCAGAATTCTACCAGTTACCATCATGCTTATTCTATATTAGCTCCTGCTTCTGTTTTAATCCACCATGTGAAAACTTTATTTTAAAATTATTCTTTTCACTTTAGTGTGAACTCCTTCCCAGACAACTTAACTTTCAAGAAAATAAGCACTCTCTACCAGAATAAAAATTACCTCGTGCATGCATTACGTAAATACAACACTAATGTTTACATTCACAGTTTCAGACAAAGTTTACTTGAAAGATAAATTTAAAAAACCAAAATTACCATGACAAGACTTGAAGTTTTCCAAGTAGCATACTACATATACTCGCCCACACTGTGGTGTAGAAGGATATGACTTTGCACTTGCTGGACAGGAGTACATCTTCCCTACACCTACAGTGACCCAGTGCTGAACTTCACAGGTAAGATACAGCACTAACATTTCAAGCACGAACACAATAACAAAAAAACCACTTTGCTCAGTTTCTTTGTCAGATCCTCTGGCAACTACTAGCTCTTATGGGAATTAAATCAGTGCAGGTTCCCATTAGCAAGTAAACATCACAGGTAATGCAGTCACATTCCTCATCAAAAAGTATATGAATCAGCAGACACAGTTTGGTTGTGAGGTTGGGGAGTCAGACCGCTATTACATCTGTAGCATTTTCACCTGCCTTCACCACCTTTAGCTTCTATATGAGTTATCTACTTGGGGCTCCTTCTGGAACAAACGATAACTTCTAGCTGGTTCTGAAAATTTACGTAAGAATTTCGGCCAACTTCTAGTTAACTGGGGTTACACAAGTGATCTAGTAGTAATCTCGAAGTAATCCACCTTGGAACCAACACTTCGCAGAGTTTTACAACCCAGAGATCGCTGCTATTGTTCCTGCCGGGACACACTCGCTATTTAGACACAGCCTGTCCTGTCAGCTTATGCCTGGTTTTCCAACACTGATTGTTCACTACGTGATCTAATCTACACCAGCAACCAACTCCCGAATGCCCTCAGCTATTATTTCAGAGTTCGTGGTGTGGAAAGGTTTTATGGTCTACACGTATCAGATAGACACAAGAAATTTGTTGGATGAGGAAACAGTTACTTATTGTTTAAAAGCCGTGTTGTAGCAGAGCTGACTCACTGATCTTAAGACTCGGGAAAACTGCTACCACTGTCTACTGCGATCCTTCCCTTCACATTGTTTCATTCAACGTTCCAACAGCTTCCTCAGCGGGTTTGGCATCAAACTCGTTAACTCCTGTTCGGGCCATGACGTGAGGCGGGACCAAGGCCGCGAGGGACAGGGCAGCACGGGGGGCTCAGCAATGCCGGCTGCGGCGAGGACCGCAGGACGGCCCCGGCCAGCCGCACAGCCCTGCGGGAAGGGGCTCCGCGCACAGGAGGCAGGACGCGGCGGGAGCAGCGGGCCGGGGCCGGGGGCGGGACAGAAGGAGGGAGAGAGGCAGCCCCGGCCCCAGCCCACCGCCCGGGCCCAGAGATGGCGGCCGGTGCCACCGGCGGGAGGGCGAACCTCGCCGCCCCCCCCCCGCCGCGGCTGCCGGGGCCGGGGACGCCCTGCGGCGGGCGCG
>VXBT01002535.1:269826-295276 GCA_013400235.1 Oriolus oriolus | reverse complement strand
CAGCTCCGAAGCCGCCGCCAATCACACGCCGGGCAAAAAGGGAACCGGCTGCAGGGCCTCCCCGCCCCGCCCGGCCCCGCTGCGGCCCCGGGCACCCGGCCGGCCCCGGCCCGGCCGCATTAGCCGGAGCGCGCACAGACCCTCTGGCGGGGTGAAAGCACTACAGCCACGGTGAGGCTTAGTCGCTAGCACAAGGCACGCAGGACTTGTCCTGGTGTCAGCACAAGCAGCAAAACGTCCCTGGGCGCAGCTTCCTGAGGTGTTCCTTGCCCGGGGCCCCACAGCCGGCCTGCCCATGGCACTCTGGCAGCAACCCCCTCCTGCGCGGCCAGCCCTGACAGATCGTTCAGCCCCACAGCTCAGGGCAGGGACAAATTAATTTGTCTAAACTGCCCTTTAAAACCCTGGAGATGGCAACCTACTGCAGCGTGGTGGTCTGCTTAGGAAAGATTTTCGTGCTGTCTGATTAAATGTCCTCTCCTACAGATCGAGCATCTTGCTTGTCTTATTCCTCTTATGCAGTTTGGGGGTTTTCTTCCTCCCTCCCCTCCAGCTACTTTCTTGTTTGAATTTGCTGTGTTACTGGTTTTCTACTATTTTTCCATCTCTAGACAGGGCAGTCCTGGATGTCCCTTTTTAGGTCATGTTTATTAGACCTCCTGTGATTCCTGTAACTCGCCTCCAGGTTCTTGCCAATTGGGCCACATTGTTTTTGGAAAGCACTGCTCAAAACTGGACATAGTAGTATTCCAGCTAAGGCTTTGCCAAGGCTGCCCACAGCAGGAGGATTAATTCATCAGCCTTACAGTGCCAGACTCCAAATGCAGTTCAGGCATAACCATTCACATCCAATTCAAACAAACAAACAACTCCCCCTCACCACTCTTTCCCCATCCCGGCTGCTGTCTGTTTGGCTCTGAATGGAGCTGAGTGTTTCTATCTCCACAGCTCTTGTTCAGAGTGAACATCAAAACTCTTTCCATGATTATGTTGAGACTTTTTTTTGACCCAGACCTTGCAGTGAGATTCACAGGTGAACTCTGTATGGCACAGAGTGCACACACTTGCTCTGAAAGCTATGCTGACATAAGATTACATCTTCAGGGAACACTACAAGACCATAAGTTGCCACAAAGACTATAAAAATTATTATGATTTTCCTAGGTACATGTTCTTAACTTCCATATAAACAAAATATCAGAAGGAAATAACAAGTATGTTACACATACAGATGCTATTACAAAAAGTTGGATAATTGTTGTTATAGCATGGATGGATTCTTTCGACTGAAAAAATCATTTTCGTGGTGTTAAGAATCATACCAGCCTGAAGCGGAAAAGAGAAACTTCTGTTTCAAAATGAACATTCATTACACTGAACTGTGTCTGTAAAGAATCATAATAACTCTGTACCGGCCTCAAGTTCCCTGTTACATGAAAGCAAAGCAAAAACCTTCAACAGCTTTCATGTGATGTGTGTGCGGCATAGGGGAAACACGGTGAAGACTCACTTCGTGCTTGGTTTTGCCTGATACAATGGGTAATAATCTGTCAGAAAAGTTCAGCTTTGCACAGCATTACTGAATGCTTTAAAAGATATTTAAAAGCCTTATCAAAATAGGAAGTCTTTTTTTGTTGTTGTTGGCTGGATCCCCAGATGGATCACTCTGGGAACACAAGTGTAGCCAGTTTGGCGACTAATCCTGTTAAAATCTGTGGACTTTATTTGGGGATGCACAAACATATGGAGATTTGAGCAGCTGAATAAAAAGACTCATTTGTCAAAAGACAGTTATAGAGGGGATAATTTACAGCCAGAGCAAATGACACGTTTCATGTTGATTTCAGCCAGAATTGCATAACATTTTTAAAATAGCTATAAGTCAATATAGTGTTATTTGCAATGAAAGAATAAATTATTTTACATATTCAATTTGAGAAAGGTTGGCAAACTGAAAATCTTACTCTCTTCAGGATTTAGTATGTTTATAAAATATTACATTTTTGCAGTTAATCTTCAGCTCATCTATATACAGCTCAATTTTCTTTATTGCCTTTCTGGCAAATCAAGTAATACAAACTTTCCTCTAGGCAAGGATGCTCTCCTTATAGGTTGTATATTCTTTGGAAATACACATTTTAACATTATTTTATCCCTGTTCATTTCCAAATGTGACTTAAACCCTTTCCCATAAATTATCTTTTGGTTTGTTGGAGTTTTTTTAGTCAAGAACAGCCTGCACAATAAATTCATATGCATATTTTACCGTATCAAAAATGGAACTTTGAAACAGTCAGGAATACCACAGCTTAATGAAGAAAGGTGAAGAACACAATTTGATATTTAAATGAAGCTGATTTAATCAAAATTAGTCATGCAAAGAAGCAATCATTTTGCTAATATAATCTTGTGGGGTGCAGTCAAAATGCAATTATTTCCTTTATCTACCAGCTGTAATAAAAATATGACAAGGAATTGCTGTCATGATCTTAAATGGGAGTTTTGGAGGTTGAAAAAATGTAAGATGGTATCTTTTGTATCCTCTGCGCAGTCAAACATCAGTTTTTATGTTGTTTGGTGGAGAAACTGCGATAAAGAATAACAGCCACATGAAATGCTCAGCAACAACTTTATATACTGACATATGCTGGATATAAATGTTCTGTTATCACTGACAAACTGGGTTCATTGCAATTTAGGAAATGGTATCTAATAGTTTGGCTTGGTTTTTATTTTCTGTATTGCCAGCAGAGAAAAAAATTAAATGCAGAAGCTTTGTAGGTCTTGTAACAACAAAGTCAAAGCCTGCTTGCCTAAACCCAGCAATAGCTACATTCAGTTTTGTAATTGCTTCTTTATGTAAAGAAAATGGAAAAACCCCATTGTATGATACATTGTGCATCCTGATGGAATGATAGATAGACTTCTCCTTTCTTGGAGAATGTATAAGCTGGAATTTTCTAATTGGGCTATGAACTCTTTATGACGCATTCAGTGGAGGATTTAAAATAAATTGACAGAATCACTTTATCTTACAGCTCTGCTGTGAAAACTGAACATGTAAATAAATATGTGATCAGTTGTATTAACATTGCTGTCATTGATTTGTCCATATGGTAACTTTGGTATCAAAAATAAGCTTTTCTTCTTGCTATAACTTGCCAACAAGCAGAGGAGGAGTGAGCTGAATTTTAGTTTGGCTTTTGCGTCATGTTCTAGGTATGGTAGCTGCTTGTGAAAGGAATGTAACAGATAGATAAGTGTTGCCTGCAGATCTGTCCTCCATTCACAGCTTTATGTCATGGGAAAGGCAGCTCTGCTGATTCTGGTTCTGGGTCATTGCTTGGGGAAGCAGGAGGAGACTTTGGGGGAATAGGGAGATCCAGAAGAGCAGATAAGGGTGGGCTCTTGCTGCACCCCTCTGTAGGCAGTTAAGTCCTCTGAGAGATGTCTCTTACGTGAGCTTGGTTCCCAGATAGAAGCTCAGTCCAGAGGAACCTTTTAAGGTCCTCTGGGCATGAAAGAAGCCTTGTGGCCTGATCCAGAAATTATCTCTGTGAACCTCTGAAGGGACAGCAGAATCAGGAAATCTCTAACAAGGAAAAGAGGAGTCTTTCCTATCTCTTTCCCACCTCCTCCAAGAAATACCCACTCTTGCCTTTTCTCCGAATAGGTTGGTGCTCCTGGTGATTGAGATTTTGCACAAAATCCCTCACTTCAAACACCTTAAGCTCACAAACAGGAAACAGCAGGTGTTCAGAAGCCTTCTGAGACACATCTGCTGAAGACTTTGTCTCCCAGTTTACTGATTTAGGCTGTTATACTTCAGAATAGGTATTTAAAGCACAGGGTGGGAGTACAAGCTGTTTCCTCTGTACCACATACATACACACATCAGCTGAGATGCAAAACTCACATAATACCTCTTACTGGCTTGAGTGCCTTGTTTTCGTCTGTTCACACGTGCATGAGCTTGTCAGAGAGAGATGTACTCCTCGTGGTAGCAGAGTGTGTGTAAACAGATCTTTAAGATCACTGGTTATTCTTAAGGGGTGGAGAAACACAAGTTTTTATAGCTGCTGACAGAGAGAGGTCTCAGGTGGTGATGCAATATTGCATCATCTTGTGGTGTTAGGACATGACAGAGGAAATGAAAGAGGTCAGAAATAGAAATATAAAGAAAAGGAGTTCACAATTCCAACAAGGCCTCTAGCCTAATAGCATTATATTAAGTGCTCTTTAATATAAAGTACGGACAGGAATTCCTCGGTTTTTGAAAGTTTGTGACACAGAAAATAATGAGTCTAATTTTCTGATACTTTATGAGGTTTCTCTAGACAAGATCTCTGAACTCTGTTGCAGTTCTGTCTTCCTGTCCTGATATTTATTGCTCTTAATTTTTGAAAATTTGCTCAGCTGTATATTCATTTGTTGGTGCAGCCTTCAGTCTGTGAGAAGGGAAATATATTTGCACTGCATAGGAGTAATGTAAGGCTAGACTTTTATCAGAGGATTTCTGTATTTTTGTTCTTGTACATGAGTAATGTAAAATTCTTTCCCTTTAAATTACCTCACTGCCTCTCTCTGTATATTAAAGCAATATATCCTTTAGACAGAAAAGTGTTTCTTACCAGAGTTTCAGGCACCCCACAGGCTAATTGATCTGCTGTCATAATACTCAGGAATACTGAAAAGACATTTAAGGAGATCTATTTGTTCCACAAAGTCTAGTTGAATAAAAATTGGCTACAAAGAAAGCTCTTTCCCAGCCTGATCTTTTCTGGAAACACAGCCTTGATCTTGTCCATCAGCTTTGAACTTCAAGAGGTGGCCTTAGCAGAGTGTCCAGATCACCCCATCTGAGGGGGTTTTGGGGATTGAATAACAGGATTTCATTCCAAAATGCTGAATCCATTGTACAGGAAGCCTGTGGGCAGGTCTGTTTCAGGAGGAGACTGGGGATCCTGTCTGGGAGCTGGGAATCCTGTTGGGATGCTGGGTTTGCATCTGTGACAACACTCCGTACACTGGAGGTGGTACCTCATCATAGTGGTAGCTTTGCTAAATAAACTCCTGTCCTCAGATTGGAATACAGAGCTTCTGTCTTTACAGACAAATCAAAGCCTTGCCAGCCAGCACAACCATTATGAGTAAAAGCCACTTTCAGACCTGGAACTTTGTATATTTGCTTCCTAGAAATGAAAGCTGAGAAAAGCTGTGAACCAAACTTCCACATGGGAAGTGTCATTCCTTACACACAAAACAGTGTCAATCCTTACACACAAAACAAGGACAGCATTATGCTGTGGATATTAGTACTTCATCGTGTGTCAGTCTGGTCTGTGTCAGGCTAGCCATTGTCTGTGTCAGCCAGCGGGGGTTAAAGACAAACACGGAAACATAGCCCAGATAAAACAGCTGGTATTGCCAGACATCCCATGTATTTTAGTGTCCCCTAAGTTACCATCACAAATATTGCATTATCTGTAAAATGCATGTCCCCATACTTTCCTGCTAGCAGTGGCAAGCCAGGTGTCTCCAGCAGAGTTTTGCAAAGCCTCTTTAGTGTTTCACAGCTTGAAGCCTGAGCCATTCAGCAGCAGAGGACATGGTAACTAAACCCGGTTTGGGTGGGACTATCCCAGTCCTTTCTGGAAAGATACTGCTGCAAAGTGCTGGTCAGAGCCTGCTCTTCACGCTCTCCACAAAGTAAGCTGTGCCTTATTCTTCCTTGATCTACACTTTGTGTCTCAGTTCTGCACCCCAAAGCTCAAAGGGAATGTAGCAATATCAGTCTCTGCACCATGACTCAGAGTACGCCACCTGAGGTATCAGCTAGATACCTGCTGCACTACTTAGAAACCTTTAATGTCTCCTATTTCTGCAGTTAAAATATGTCAGTTGGCCAGATCGTGTTTTCCAGGGCATTTAGAACACCGATCCCAAGTATGCTGGTCAAGTTAGGCCAGCTTGCCTGCAGCACCTGTGCGGCTGAAAACAGGTAGGGCGTTGAGCTGGATTTCTTTATAGCTGTTCATCTGGCTGTTTGTCAGCTGCTGAACAGACATAGCCCACAATAATAATCTCATGAACAACATTCAGAATTTCTTTGATGCATTTCAGAAGCTATGGGAAGTCTTCCTAAATTCACATAATGAGGCAGACATGCAGGAGCCTTGTGTTTCATCTCAGCAGGGAGCAATTGTTCTTCTCTGGGAAGCTGATGTTCTTTCCCAGTATTTTTCCCTTGCGTCTCCAATAACAAAATGTTTTAGCTGAGATGATGTGATTTTCCTTCTTGAAGAGGGTGACCTAGTGCTGGATAGAACAGATGCTGCAGTCTTTCCAAAATACAACAGTACCTTAAAAGTGTGTGGTAGGTTGTCATGAACAAGAGTATAAAGATGAGTGACACGTGGGAGGATCCTAGGATGGTATTTCCTCTCTGATCTCAGATGATCTAAAATAAGCCAGATTGGCTTTGGACTCTTCTGGGTTCCATTAAAGAGAAGAAAATAAAATAAATGCATAGAAGGTGAATCCCTGCTATATCCAGAGGAAGAGGATAAGACCGCACCATGGAGGAATTATTGATATTAGGGACGTGTAATAAACCCAAATGAATGAGTGACTTTGAAGATGGCATTTTGAAAATGCCTCCAGAAGAGTGACTACAAAAGGCTGCATAGCAGAGCTTGTTTTGATGCCATGATGATTTTTTGCTTTTTCTTTTATACCCCTTTTATACTCCCTTTATATAGCTTTATATATTCTTAGTGCTTTTAGCCTACATAATTACAATTCTTTAAGTTTGGTAACTCCTCTTAGACCTAGTATTTTGTTAAGCCTAGAAACTAAGCATTCTAAAAACCCCAGAAAGTAAGGTCCTCTCCAGAACACATTCTGTAAACAAAGATAGGCCCATCCAGGGGGAAGGTTCCTCGAATGAGGGGTCTCACCCAAGTCTTTTATTGGAGAATCTTTGATAGATATGCTAATTTTGCAAGGCATACAATTGTATACACATCACATCGGGAGTAGCCATTTTCTTCGGTGGGGACTTCAGGGTGCATTTCGATGTGCATTTCATCGCACCTAAGGATCCTTAAATAAATACTGAGGTAAAAACCCTTTTCCCTCTTAACTGTGTTCAGCTCTCTTAATTTTAAGACCAGGATAAGGCATCCGTTTTAGGCACAGAGGTTGCTGGTATTGGGATAGCAGGCACTGAGGAGTGGCTGCAGATGAGGTGGGAAGCTGGTCCTTATGAATGAAGATCAGTGCTACAGAGCTTCCCTGAGGAAGGGTGACCTGCTGGCACAGGAGTATGTGGTCCCTCGGACTCCAGCACCTGTGAAGCTTCTCAGACTTCTATCAAAACGTGAAACCCAGAAAAGTGTAGTGACTCCTTTTTCTTGGCAGGCTGAGTACTGGAGGTGGCAATCACACTTTGATTCATACTTTTCATTACTTTTACCTCTTTTTCAAGTAATTGGCATCACAATGGTTGTAGATGAAAGGGACATTTGAAAAGGTGTTGCTGGGAGTTTAGGAGTTAAGTGTTTGCACCCAGGAGGCTGCTAATGACGGGGAGAAACCCAGAAGACCATGGCTTGACTGCTCAGTACATGAATTGACTGGGCATGTTAAAAGCTCAAGAAAGAACAGTGTTGGCTGAGTTAACTCAGTTTCACCCGTATAAACAGCAAGATATTCAGAGCAGTGTCCACCTGCTAAGAGTGAAGGCATGTCAAAAGCTGATTGATCTGAAATCCCAGATTTAGCTTGTGAGATGCTCTGGTACCAGTGAGGTGAGTACCATGAACTGACCTCACTGAAACTTATGGTAGATAAAATATATGGAGGCCAGTGAGTACACAAGGCATTCTTAACAAAAGAATTATTTAGGTGATGCATGGTCCATCAAGGGATGCCACAGGAAAAAACATATTTTAGGATTCCATGTAGTTAAGGGATGAAAAGTGTGCAGCCAAGAACACCGAAGGTCCAGAAAGGATCTGATTTTGTGCACAGAGGGTGCATGTGCAATGGTAGCAGTGTTTGTGTTGGCAGACATTTCAAAGGAACTTGGCATTACCCTGTTTTTCAGCCTTAATTCCATGAAAGGAAGAGTATAAAAAGCAAGGATTCTTTTCACTAGTGATTAGGAAAGAAACCAGCTGTTTGAATCTGAGTTAGTCTGATAATCTTATTTAACCAAATTATGTATGTTGAAACACTGTGGAGTTTGAGATAAGCAAATCCATCACAGGTCCTGCAGCCAGGGAGAAAGGAAGGTCTTGCGTTTGATGTGCTTGGAGAGATACATGTGCAATTTTTGGCAGTGTAACTTGCTAGGAAATTGAACACAAGTCCAGATTCAGCCCATGGAGGAGGATTTAGACCAGCCTTTGGAGGTTTATCTGTGAGGAGTACACTGGCTGGCATGAACCCAGACGTTTCAGCTGACCACAAACCCTCTGTGACATCACTGTAGCCGAGCTTTGGTACCTAGCGTCTCTGACCTGCCATCCCACCCAGGGACATGCCCCTTGCCCCCAGTTTTGTGCCAAGGCAATTAAGCGGGTGGCCTTTCCTTGGCATGTGCCTTGTGCCCGACCCTCCCCAGCCATCCCTGCCCTGCTGCGGTGCCACAAATTTTGGCGACAGTCGCCGGGCCAAAGGGCGCAAAGCCAAGTGGCTCCTACAAACTCCTGCCCTCCGGAGCCACCCCTGCCATGTGCCCGCTCGCCATGGCTGCGTCACCGGCTGCGGGTGTGACGTCACTGCCCGCCCGGCCCTCGCCGGCATTGCGTCATGCGCCGGGACAGAAGGACCCTGGTGCTGTGCTGACACCTGCTGGGCCGGCAGGAACATCACCGGGGCTTTGTCCCGGCCGTGTGACAGCGGGGAAGGGCTCTGGGTTTCTGCCTCCACCTGTCCCTGATTCACTCGTGGGTTGTGGAGAATAATGTTACTCACCAGAGTTACCCAAATGTCAGCCACCAGTGTTACCGGCATTAACCCACAGTAACCCTAACCCGTAGTTAGTTCTATGCTTTTAGTCGTTAATATCTAAGTAATTAAAGATTCCGAGGGTGTGGAAATGCAAAGTATTTGTGTTTCTGGTAGAGAGTTGGTGACAATGATTTTGACTTATTTGTGCCTCAACTACATGCGCCATCCAAAACAAGCGTTAGCAGAGCTTTTCACCAGCTTCCACCAACTCACCAGGTAAATTGTGTCATGTAAGCATCTAAATCCAGTTCTGGGCATCCAGTCCTTGGCGGAGAGGAGCAAGACAGGAAAGGAAGGACTTCTCTTGCTGAGGACAGGCTTTATGGGAGAGTTTATTCAAGGTGCTGTGCTAGGGCTACCTTTCAGCTGCCCCCCAGGTTTTGAGCTGAGGCTTTGCCAGAGGTGAGCAGACAGCTCAGATTAAGGACCTCACATGGAGAACTGAGGTCTCCAAATACTTTTCAACTTCCCTTTGCTGTAGGTTACACCTGGGGGTGCCCAGAAAACCTCACCTATTCAGGGGTGCCACATGGACCAGTGAGGCTTCTGACATATTAAGGACACTAACACCTACATTCAGGGTTGGTCTGAAACTGTCACTGGGGAATGTGCACTGCTTGAGAGGGTGGCTGCTGATGCTGGGGCTGGTTCACGCATCCTGGCTTCTATAATCTTCCAGCAGTGTGAATCTTCCTGACTCCGTTTTGATTTCCATTTGTTTCATCTTCCTGACGTCATTTTCTGCAAAATGTTTCCCTTCCTTGTACCCAGGAGCATGAGTACTACCCGTGCTTTTGTCAAACCTTTCCATAAGCCCTGCACTATCTCTTCTCTCAGGTCAAATGGCTACATTTGAGGAACTTAACAACTTTATTTCTCCTGCTGTGTGAACCGGGTAACCATCACAGGCACAAAGGTCTGCTTGATTGATAGCAAGAATACTGAGCCAGCCATATGTGATGCTGGGCATCAGATGGAAGCCTAGCCTTTTTCTTCAAACCATCTGCTTTTGTGCAGCCACTTTCTCTTCACAGCTTCTCAGGTAAAAGTCTTTGAAAACTCTTAAATGAAATCTACTGTCACCTCAGTTATTTGACACAGTGGGATATCTATGACGGAATATTATCTGCCAGAATATCACCATGTAGCGTGGTAAACCTAAGCCGCCTCAGAGCACCAGCAGATTGCTGGTGAACTGGCTTCTATTCAAGCTCATAAGATAATAATTATCCCTGGATTTATTGTCACAGGAAATAAGAGTCCAGGAAAAATTATTAAATTCAGATGTAAAGATCCTAGTCATGATATTAGCAAAAGGGATACAGCAAATATTATCAAGTTCAGTAAAAGAAATCAAATGGTTATGAAACCATTATAAATACTTTTCCAGTAACATGAGAAGAGGATCAAGTTATACTGTATTCAAAGAAAAGAACAAAAAGCATACCAGGAGAACTGCATGCTGACTTATGGGAAATGATACCTTAAAAAGGAGAAGCCACAGTTTCTGATGAGCAGTATGAAGTTAGATGGTATGCAGTCAGCAATGCTAATTAACTTCAATACTAGGCTTTTCTGGAGCAAATTGAATGTTTTAAGAAACATCTAGCTCTAAGTTGAAAGATAAAATTTTAAAATGTTTGACCTGTATTAATAAGTTTAAAATGTATTTAGAATTATACCAACCCCCCAAAAGCCTCTTTGGATCAAAAGACTTTAGGAAAATCTGTGTGGGTAGGTAGAGGGATGAGCTGTTCACCTTTGAAGCTGGTGGTGGCATGGCCCTCCCTGCCTCCTGTCCTCAGTCACTGGCCGTGGGAGATGGACTGTATTTGCTAACTTGCAGATGCTGTTGGCCCTTCATTGGTTAGTAAGAAACCCCAAATACCACCAAGGGCACAATAACTTATTTCTGTCAGGGAGAGCTGGAGCTCACTGGGAACCTCAGTGCAAGGAACTGTTGGGAAATGTGTTTCTTCGGCACTCACTTGGTGGACTTGAGATGGAGAAAAGCCTGCTGTAAAGTTTGTTTTCTCCTAGAGAAAAGAAAGAGGAAAATAGAGAAGCTGGTTGTTTCCCTTTAGAAAGAGAAAACATCTGCCATTTGGCTTGGTTTGGTTGGAGTGAGTGTAACTTGCTGACATGTTCAGCCAGAGACTTTCCACAATGGCATTCTCCTGCCTTCAGTCTGTTCCTGCCAGACATGGGGACAGCTCGGGCACAGGAGCTGTCCCATGTGGGGGAACATGTCTTACTGTATTCAGCCATTCAGCAGTGATGGGACACCACAGAGCTGGGCCAAAGGCAGGAGGGTTGTGCCTACAACACTGGTGAAGCCAATGACTTCTCTGTTGCTGCTGCTTGCAGTGACCTCCAAGTATCTATCAGGAGAAGGAGGAAATCGACACAAAGAGCTGAGATTAAGGCATCAGTGACGTAGAACAGGCATCTAGGAAGTAAATGACTCATAGGAGCTAGGCAGGGATGTAACACAGACAGGGAATGTCTTGTGCTTACAGCCTTGCAGTGACAAATGATAAGAATTCAGATGAGAACATTTTAGACTATGGTGAAGGAATATAGTACTGTGCAATGAAGAGGGCATATTCCCATTCCTTTTCAGTCGGTTGTGTTATTACTGTTTGTCTGATGTTTGTTTTATGATGGGTAGCTTGTTTATGGTTTGGATTCAATGGCTTGGCTTTCTTGCATGTGCTCATACAGCCACGTGTCACATAACCAAATCCATTCTTTAAGTTATTCAGTGTCAGTAAAATAACCCTGATATTACTGGAGTCTTTGCAGGCAGACAGCTAGCCAGCTGCTAACAGCTATCTACAAAAATGTACACTGAACTCAAAACTGGATTGCAGCTGTTTGGCATAAACTGAAGTACTGTTTCCCTAAGGGTGGCCTTATTTTCAGAGCAACACTCAGTGTAGAGAGGATTACTGTGCACAGATGGATGGTCCGGAACACATCTGCCTGTCCTGGCACACAAGATGCCTGATTCTAGGATTTTCCAGTGTTTCCCACAGGTAACCAGAGCGGACATCTGTACAGCACATGGTTGGTGCACATTCAAAAAATCTTTAGGGAAGTGACAGACATCTATCTCTTCAGGGTGGTAGGTCTCTTGTTCTCCCTTTGCTTTATATCAATACTGATCTCCATTTGTCTTGAGTGAAGTGTGATGACTCTCTCATTACTGGCATTTAATATTTTTTCTGCTTGTAGTGGATGCAGAAGAATTCCTTTGTGTCACCTCAGTACCCCTAATGCTTAGAAAATGGAAGAGCATATGTACATCAGTGCCTGGAAAAATCCAAGAATGCAATCCTGGAGCATGCACGCTATCTACTTTAGTGGATTTTAAACACAAATTCAGAGCATCTGAAACCAGAAGGCCACTTTTTTCTTTAACTGAAAATTCATGCATTTTCTATGGGCATTTCAGCATCTCACTTAGATGCCTAAAATAAGTATGTGATTACATCCTTCACTTGCTGCATTAGGACAGGACAAATTGGATATTTTTCTCAACCTTCTAGGTTTCTATTTTCTCATGGTAAACTACTTTGTTCAGCAGGTACCACCTTATATTAACATATTCCCAGTTAAAACTGGTTATGGTAAGAATCTAATTTTCTTCTTTTTTTCCCTTTTCTAATTATAGTCTTAGAGGCCTGCTTATGGGTTAAATAAGTGATTACAGGTGCCTTTTACCAGTATTTATTCCTTTTAAAATTAATAAGTTCGAAGTTCGTATACAAAAATCACAGGTTTCTTTATAGGGTTTAGTTTTCACATGCTAGAGGGGAACTCTGGGCCTCTGTCTCCACCATGCTTCCCACCCTCAAACTAGGCCACCTTGTTGCAATGTCCTTCAGAACTATAATTTTATCTAGCCCTACAATGTTAATTATTATTTTCATCATCGCCAACACAGCAACTGCCACTTATGTACCTGGAGGAGGATTGGCATCTCCAGGCTATCCTCTGGGTTTAATCCTGGGGAGACAGCCAAGCTTCTCTCTAGTACATCCAGGCCAAGGCCTGATCCTGTGGTAGGATTTCTTTTAATAGTGCTTTTTAGATTATTGTCAACCATAAATTTGTGTAATTATTCTTTGGATCATGTAAGCTTTTGAAACCCAAGGCATCTTGTAATTACTTCCACAGCTCAGTTATGAACTGCATAGAAAAGTGTCTCTAGTTTGCCACCTGAGAATTTGATTTGTTGCCTTCTAGATCTTGTATTACAAGAAACAGCAGACAACCATTCCCCATTTTTCTTTCCCATAAGCCTGTTTCTCACAGGCTAGACGTCTAAGCACTAATTCCTTGTACAGAAACCATCCAATTGCTTCTTCATCATGTTAAATTTCATACTCACAACTTTTGTAGGTCTGGGTGGAAAGGAATGACATGGTTTGGTGTCAGGTAAAAGAAAAATGGAAAAGGGGACAAAGAAGAAAATGAAAATGGATTGAGTAGAAGGAACTGCATGCAAGAGGAACATTTTAGAGAGAGGAAATAAAAGATGAATGGGGTTTGTTTGTGTTTAAAAATGAGGCATTAGCTTGGCAGACAGAAGTAGTAGATGAAAAGAGTAGTGATACACATAATGAAATTAGGATGACCCCAACAACCCTTGGGAATGGAGAGGAAAATTTGGCAATGGTGGGAGCTATTTCTTCATGTGATGATTTGTGGGGGGTGCTGTACCAAGGTATTGGGTGCAGCAGTAGTTACAATCCTTTTCTCTTCACAAAAATAATGAGGAGAAACTTTAGAAGTTAGTGGTGTCAATTCTTACACTGCTGTTGGGGAGAGGGGCGGAATCCGAGTGGTGCAGCCATAGTGGTGCTGGTTCTTCTTTTTCTGCCTCTCTTTACCTGGGTGATAGAGGAGAAGAACATACAGAAGACAGCTAGGAGCAGAGCTTCTTGTTCAGTCAGAGTACCTGGCCTACAGGGCAAAACCAAGGGTGTGAAGCCAGTTCTACAGCTGGCACTATCACAGATGGACCTTCAGTCTGTTCAGTCTATTCAGTCTATTCAGTCTATTCAGTGCTTCTCCCAGCTCAGAAAAGTTTGGCTGTCTGAGTCCAGCTCAGCTTCTTTGCTGGTAAGAGCTGTTGCAAAGAAAAGGAAGAGAGGGGGCCTGCCCCTCCTTCCCTTGGGAGCTGCTTTTAAGTTAAAGCTCTTCTGCCTGCAGCTGAGTCTGCATTTCCTCTCAAACCTTCTCATTCTGACCTGGACCTTGCCACCCTGGTTTGACTTGACTTCCTGGCTTGGCCTCAGACTTGATTCATCACTACAGACCTCTTGGCTGATCAGTGGCCTGAGGCTGAGCCTGATCACTGCCTCCAGACCTGCTCCAGATCTGGACTCACCAACACAACTTCCTGACACCCGTGGGTGAGGCAGTACTCCTGCCTGTTTTGTCACCCTCAGCTCGCGGCCTCCGTGCCTTCCCTGGTGGAGCAGCCTGCCTGTACTGCCCCAAACACTGTTCCTGTCACCTTACAGAGCTCTGCATTTCAAATGCAGAAACTGTTAGACTTGGTGAAGTGTATCTCCATGTCAACTAAGCTTGGACAGGAAAGAGGGGTTTTGTCCTGAAGATATTTTCAAAATTCCAAAGTACTTCATCCTGCCATAGATGTCAGAATTTTCAGAACAGTTATTTTGGTGATGAATTTAAAGCAAGTAACAGCTGAGGGCTTACAATGCTTTTGGGAGACCATGGCTCATGTTTTTCTACCAGTGCTTGATTAGTCAGCTCTACAAAAAGCAGTAGTGCCAATGAATTATACTAAAGGAATCCTACACTATATTAGCCATCATTTGAGACAACTGGGTTGAGTGATAGTGAGAGAGTTAAAGCCAAACACGGATGCGTCAGATAACCAGTAGCTATATATCCAAATGGCTTTCCAGTGAAAACTCTTTAACCTAGTTTCACTAGCTTCATTCATCTTTAAAATCAGCACATGACGTACTGCTGAAAATAATACCTTTTTACCAGCCGTAACTAAATGGTGCATCTCTGGATCAGAACCTGGAGATGCTGTTTGAAGTGGAAGTAACTAGGGATTTGATCCCAAATACAAAGTGGTGAATAACTTACAGGAAAGCTAATGTACAGGAAGATAGCCCAGTGAGAAGGGAAAGGAAGATGCATAGGAGCTGAACTGACTTAATAATGACCAATTTGTTTTTGTCATATCTCACCACTTCTGCTCTGGATGTCACATAACTCTACGATAATTTAAAGAAGAGATTGGTGCAAGGAAACGATCATTTTTGACTGAAGATGTATCTACAACTGTGATAGATTTAATTTCACTGTAATCAGGATTCCAAAGGGATTCCTATTAAACTAAGCATAACATTTTTCTAAAATCAATGGAGATAAATGGGTGAAATGCCGATATCCATGCTGACAGCTGGCCTACATCAAACTTCAGTGATTTAGTTTGCCATCAGGTGAGGCATTTTCTTGCAATCCACTTGTCTTCTTCTGTTAATATTTTAATCCCTTTCTAATCTTTCTTCTGTATAACTGGAAAACTCTCCATCTTCATGTGTTTAAACCTCTCCTGGCACAAGAACGGTCTCCTAGGAAATGCCCGCCGCTGGGGAAAGCCATTCTACAATCTCTGCCTCGGTGAGCTAGACTTTGTTGTTGTTGTTGTTGTTTTGGTTCAAATTTTATGCAAATAGAGATTATGTCTGGCAACCATTTTCAGCAGTGATTCATTATCAACAATTGTTACATCAGTCCTGGAGTCTCAGCCTTTCAGTTTTCTCTATTGTTTTCTTCCTAATTTATTTTTTCTTTGCTATTGTATGTGGCCTGTACATATCAAGATCTACAAATTATCTTATCCACTTTGTAACTAAATTGTTTAATTCTATAAACACTGTGGGATAAAACAGAAGACGCAGGAAGCAAAGCAAACCTGTATTGTAGGATATTGTGCTATATTAGTCAGTGGGAGGAAGCGGTGCTTTTGGAAATACCAGCTCATTTTGGCAGGAAGCAAATGGGCAGGAATTTCTGTGATTCAGCTTTCAGTCAGGGAGAGACAACTAGGAAGAATCTGGATCAGGAAGAAGCTAGAAAAGGAATGGAGAATATGAAGAATATGAAAAGGAAGATGATTCTGGTGCATGTAACATGCAATGTTGAGGATAAATGTGGTATTTCTCTGTTATGACACGTCCAATCCATTGCTACAGACCAGAGACACCAGTCTTTGTTTCAGATAAAACCTGAGGTTAGCCTCTGGCATCTTCATTTACACTTCTAAATAATGATCACTTTTTCCAAAGTGATGGGCCATTTGCAGTTCTCACTGCCTGCAAGGGAAAAATGAATGGCTCAGGCCATGAATTGCAAATGCCTAGCACTAAGCAGCTCCCTCCAGTCAATGCATTGGGGCTTTAACTTTTGAGTTCCCAGTGTTGAAACCTTACGACTCAAAATGCAGATGTAAGAGAATGCTAATGGACAGTGAAAATCCTGGCTTAATTAGATAGCTTTAATTAAACCAATAGTAACCCATATGTGAATACTCTTCGAAGTGAGCAACAATGGCTCGCTGAGCTTACACTGAATAGTAGCCTGTATAAACTAAACCAAACAAACTGGAGTAAGTGACCACTCTAGGGCTTACCACGTGTTTAATTAAGTCAGTAAAAGATTAAACTTTTACTTTTAAAACTACCATTTTTCTTATTTGGAGGAGGCTTCCAAAGATAGCTGAGGGGAACAGGGATCAAATATAGGTGATTTGTTAACTTTGACTACTTTTTGACTTTACAAGTTTGGGGAAGTTTGGGGCACTTGTATATTTTGGGAAGTATTTCATTTAATTGCTGGTCGATAAAGTTCATATATGTCTCTGTGAGAACAAACACATTAAAAAATCCACTGCATTTCTGAAAGATAATCTTAAACTACTGGTAAAGAAACTGCTCATCCACCTAGAGCTATTGCAGGTTCACTGAGGATGAATGAACCCGACTGTTTTGTGGAGAGCCTTTATAACAATGCAGATCATGTGTAGGGTCAGAACCTCAGCTAGTATCTGTCGTTGTGCCTGTATTGAAATGAAGGGTATCTATAGCTACAGAGAGTCTTTCATTTTAAAATGTGCAATCTAAAAGCCCAGTTGTCAAGATATTATCAATCTACTTTTATTCTTTCTTTGTAGCAATGTTATCAAAAAGGGTTAAAATAATTAATGTGTTCAAATTATCCAGTTTTGATATTTATTATGTGCTGACATGAATTCACAAGGATTTTAAAGTTATTATAAGAAATACTGTGAACCAAGTGCTACAGAACTATAAATTATTAGAATATTTGGGAAAGTTTAGATAAATCACACTTGAGGCCTTTTGAACTGTATCTATATTGAATAACATTAAAAATACTTTCAAGGAAAAGAAAATTATACAGCTAAAAATATTGTGGCAGACTTCTAACAGGTGTAAGTCGGGGCAATATCTCAGCGTAGTAAAGATATTCAGCTCATGTGATGTGAGGTGAGGCGGCACCTCCACTCTCCCTACGCCAGGTCTCCTGTGCCGGCTCCCAGCGCTGCATCCAGGGGCCACCAAACCCCGCTGCGGCGGGGACAGAGGGCCCTTGACAGGAGCAAGGGATCTGGGCGGAGATAAACCTTCCAGGCTTTTGAAGCCCATGCCTAACTCGGAGAACAAAAGAGAGATTCAAAAGGAGGTGTTAATGCTAACAGCTAAATCTACATAATAATTGTCTGCTTGCGACTTTCACTGGAACAGAGAGATAAAGACCTTTTCCACCTAAAGCTCCCTGTCCTCTGCCCTGTGAAAGTGCAAAAGACGACCTGAAAAAAACCCGGTTTCTGTCACTTTCCATTAAAACAAACACAGCGGGCATAGGGTTTTGCAAGATTCGTTCCGACAAAGAGAACAAATAAGAACGAGCCTGACTAAGACGTGGTCCAATGACACAGCAAAGATGCTGTAACTATCTATTTAATAAAGCCACATCCATATGACATACAAAGCTGAGCTAGTATCAACTCCCTCGCTCTAATTCACTCAAAGCATTTTGAAGGGTAACTTTTCTCCATGGACTTTATGCTGGATCACGTGTTGTGTCCTCCCTAGGCCAGCATAAAACATAAATCCAATACAAACATTGCATTGTATCCTGTGGCAAGTTCAACAAAAAAAAAAAAAATCAATTGTGGCTCTCTCTGTTCTGGAGTGAATTTGTCCTGTCAGCTCATCTGGTAATGCACAAATCTGGTAGGAAGGAAAATGGCAGCACAGGCTGGAGGGTATCACAAAAAGAATTCTTGAACTGACATGTTCATGGTATCAAGAAATAAGATTTAATTAATAAGGTTTTAAAATAATTGGTAGTCAGCTTTAAAAATTGTCTGGTTTGAGACAAGTGAATGAAATTCACACTTGTTTTAACAGTGATGGTACTTTAAATAGAGTGCCTCGGGAAACAATGTGATCAATACTACCAGATGACATGATCTGTGATGTGTGAGAACCATGTTCTTGAGCAGCATATTTCTAATGCTGGAATTATATTCAAGAATCAGTACTGACCCATTTTACACCTTTGATAATACTGAAAGCATATCAGTTGGTGCTGTATAGGAAAGCAGCACATATTCTACTTCTGTTTTATAAATGAGGATTATAATTTGAAGGCTGTATAGTAGGAAACACATTTTAGACAGAATGTGATTGAAGAAATAGAAGGAGGATGTTCCAGCAGAAAAAAGAATTTAAAAAAACAAACAAACAAAAAACCCTGAGTTGCCTTTTTGCAAGCAGTGGAATAACAGATTCACAGAACTGTGGAGGTTGGCAGAGATCTCTGCAATCCTCTAGTCTGACCCCACTCTTCAAAGTATGGTCAGCTACAGAAGGCTGCTCAGGACTGTGTACAGTAGATTTCTGAACAACTCTGAGAGTGGAGACTCTACAACCTCTGTGCAGCCCAGTCAAATGTACAGTCACCCTTAAAAATGTATTTTTCTTATTTTGCTGCACAGCCTGGTGACATCTCACAGTGACAGTTTCTCGACAACGGCACATCTCCTGCAGGCTTCAAGACCCCCTCAGTGAAAGGCCCCAGGCACTCCCTGCAGCCTGAGATCTGCAGAACTCCACCCTCCTTCTGAAGCTCCATTTGAAAGTTGTCTTGGAATGAAATAGGTAAGAACAGAAAAGAAATTGGAATAGGTATTCTGAAATAATCTAATTTGTGGAAGCATTTACTCTGTAAGAACGTTGGAGATTTTTTTCCCCCAGTCTAGCCTATGCAGTTCCTGAACCCTGCATCCTCTGTCTACACTATGTCCCACCATTTGATTACTTGCCTTACCAGCTTAATTGGTGAAGACGATACAGCGTGGCTCTCTCACTTCGCACTGGCTTTCCAAAGATGACACAGTGGTTAGAGCACCATTACTATGTCTACAGTAAAGTTAACATGTGAACTACTCCAGGGGTAGAAGAGACTGAAGATTGGGGAGTATAATATAGTCAAAGACAATAGCAGTGGTTAAACAGATGTCTTAGGTGGACTGAAAGGAATAAGAGAAAAATAAAAGGAAATAAAAACAGGATTTGCAAGAAGAGTTTTAACTTTTGATATAAAAAGCAAGGACTTGTTAACGTTTTGGACCAAGAGACCATCCTCGACCCTCAAGACTGTAGTAACCACCAGCATGGCTATTATCAATATTTATTGATAGCAGGGCAGTGACGGCATAAGTGATGTACAGTTTGCATGGTTATGTGCATCACATACAGATTACTTCCCAGAATGTGGAAAAAATGTTGAACAGTCTCTGCTAAGGTATCTTCCAGCAGTGCTTTCTGTATCACAAAGCATGCTCCTTTGTGTACTTTAATTTTTACTATTGCTACAGGGGTTTTGTGAATGTATCAATCTTCTTCTAAAATTTGTTAGAGATGTTTTCCTCTCTCAAACATTGTCAATGAATGCTATTAAAATAAAAGCTTATTTTTAAAAAAATCCTTTCTTCCTCTCTGCATGTAGTGAGTCACCATTTTGAAAGAGGGTGTATTGAGGCAATGAACAAAGAGAAAAATGAGTATGCAATGGTCGGCAACAGTGGAATCCACTTCACCTCAGGCTTGATCCTAGCTGTCCTTCTACACGAGTGTGGCTCGTGGCTGCTGGTGGGTACTGTAACCTCTGTGTTTCATTCTCTGCAAATGCTTTGTTACCATTTAACGAAAGAGTATGTTCTTCTGGTTGTTGCAAACTGATGCAACAGTAAAGCTCTGGGAAAGAAATACTACATTTAATTGATGTGGATGTTCTCTTCTGTTTTCTAACAGGTCCGTAGGGCAGAGCCCGCCTTGATGGCCAGCTCCAGGGTCCACCCAGTCCAGCGTCCTTTTCTGTTAGAGGCCAGACGAGGAAGGTTAGGGAAACAGCGTGAGAATGCTGTGAGCACTGATAGTTACTTCCCCAGGTATACTCTTCTTTCCTTTCATAGCCCTTGGCTTACAACCTTTCTGAGCCCACAGTTTTCATCTACAAGAGCTATTGATGGATTTTTTTCTTCGAATCATGTCTAATACTTTTGAATACTGCGCTCTGTAATGACTGCAAATGTACTGGGGTACATTTTTCCATTTTGGGATCCACAAATTTGCTGAAAAATGAGTTCCACAGACTAATTATGAGTCATCTAGAAAAAAAAAAAGCATGTCTTTTTGGTCGTTTAAAGTTTTCTGCTTTATAGCTTCATGTGCTTCCCTTTCATTCTTGGATTATGAAAAGTAAGATATTATAATTTCTTATCTGCTTTCTTTGTACTATCACAGTTTTATAAACCTTTATCATATTCTTCTTCAGCCATCTGTTTTTTCAAGCTGAAGAGTCTTAGCCTATTTAATCTCTTTTCACAGAGAAGCTGTTCCATATTTCTGCTCATGCTAGTTGCCCTTCTTTGTATCATTGCTATTTTTCTTTTAGAGATGGTAAGACTAGAAATGCACAGCATTCAAGATTTGTGGAGGCTCAATGGACTCCCATTCAGCAGAATGCTGTCTTCTGTTTTGCTTTCTATCCCTTCCATGGTGATTCCTAACACCCTGCTTCCCTTTTTCACTGCAGCTGTGAGTTCCACACATAGCAATTCTACTTTTTTTCCCCTAATAACTGATTGAGAAATAATTCTTGTAAATTATTTGCTTTTGTCTCTCTTTGAAAGTATTTTGAGCAATTTTGCCAATACTTGCCTGGGCACTTCTCAGGCCTAGGAACTTGATGACTATTGAGTGACATCTGAAGTTAAGTAGTGAATAGCTGTGGAGTCATGCTTGCATTGCCATGCAGACTTTCCTGAAAATGTGCTAAAGGCATTTGGGAATCAAATTAACTGAAGCAGGCTGCCAGTTAATGCAACCTCTCAACAGCAAAGGTAAAGATACTAGGAAAGAGTGTTTATCTTTAAAGACATGGGACAGTAAGACTGCTCTTGCTAACCTGGGTAGACGAGCTTGAATATGTTGAAGGAAAAGTCCTGGCAGCAGAAATGATGGGACTTACATCCATGATTTAAGGGCTCATCAGCAAGGCTCAAAACTGTATGACCGTTTGTACAGGTAAGATTGTTAGCATTTAAAATAATTAGCAGTTACCAGTGGGGTTTTTTGGTACTAGGCAGGCAATGTTAAAGAAAATAAAGTATCTCTATTGTGTAGCAATTAGTGTACCACTTTCTCAATTGGTACTTTGCTCTTCCTTCTTGAGAATTCAATACAGAAAAGAAATTCTAACAAATGATTGGAAACAAAGATTACAGGGTTTTTTTTTTACTCTTCTCTGTTCCAGTGTAGACACTTCCTGTATTTTTAGAATAATGATTGTTAGAAGATCTACAGAAAGTTAAGTCCGTCTATACATCTTAGTCAAGTCATTTTGATCCACTTATTTTTATTCATCTATTAAGGAAATGCAATATTTACTTATATAACTCAGGAGTACTGTGAGTGATAATTAATGCTAACAAGAAGTAGTATGACTGAAATGAAGAGCTATGCACTTCCAAAGGATTATTAATTTTATTATCATTGTTATTACTGCACTGAGCTATTGGAAATTACTAAAAGATAGGCACTTACCATGGATTTTCTTGAGATGACTTTGTAGGGTATTAAAAGAAGAGTGTTACACTGAAGAAAACTCATAATGAAGTTGTAAAAGTGAGATTACATCCCATGCCTTAAAAGAGTATTGTCCATCCTTTAAGCCTAAAAGTAAAAATAATGAACAAATACTACACGAATAAAATGTGCTGATTTGTCTTTTCACTTGCAGTTGTAGCAACTGATTTACTACTTGCTTGAGAAGATTCCCCATCTCTGCCTCAATGATTTTTGAATCATGTGCCAGAAATATTTGTAATTTTGGGAAAGTGTTATGGCCAATGGGCAACTGGGTTTCTGCAGTTTAACGAGGGCCCATTTGTCAGCTGAGCTGCTGAATTGTGCAGTGTGATAGCTGCTGCCACGGAGAATGTGAGCCCAGGGCAGCTTCTGTGGTCCAGCAGGTGATGAGCCTCTGCTAAGCCGTAGTGACCCCATAGCCAGAGTGTGACCAACAGCAGCATGGCTGGATCAGGAGATGCCTGTCACTGGTGCTTCCAGCTCCGGGCTCTTATTCTCTGCTTTATAGGACTCCTCCCTCAGTTAAGTCAATCTGGCTACATGACTGTGTTCTAAAGTACGCTGTGAAATGGATCCGCTTAAAAATGGCTTTAATGCCATCATTTTGGGAAAGGTTTCTTTTTTAAAAAAAAGTTCATTTATAAAGCTGGTTTTGAATATGGCTGTACCTCGAGACTGTCCCCGTGAAGATTTAAAATAGCTTTGTTAATATCCATTTTAAATGGCTATTTGGATTAATATTCTTGAGTTTCCCATGAACACAAGTTGAATTATACTGTGAAGAAAATTAATTTATTTCCACTGGTGGTAAGGAATAATTTCTTATGCAGAATTTCTGCCTCTTACTTGACTGGATTTCTAGACATTCCAATTTAGGCTCTTGATGAGTTGAGAATAAAAGATTTCCCTATTCTAAGATGAAAGATTAATTACAGAACAAAGACTGTCTATGAAGAAAAATGTTATTCCTCTCCCTTTACCCATGCTGAGAGAAAGTAATTAGTTAGGGGTCTAATCAAACTCCAAATAGGATTTGTACAGAAGGTTAAACCACCTCTGCACTTGCTGGCACCTTGCTGTTCTGGGTGCTGGAAAGAGCTCTGGTTTAATTGCAGCAATCCAGGAATCTAACAAGACATTCTTCCTGTGACAGCCATCTGAAGTGTTGGAAAGCATGATCTGGAGGGACATGGGACTTCACAACAGCTGACAAAATCATGCTGTAAAAGCTGCAAGTGTAGCAGTGCCATGCAGGAAATGCCTCGCTGTGGACTCAGCAAGATGGTGACTCTCACAAAGGGCTCAGTCAACCCAAGTTCTTACTGCTTCATCTGGGATACGCTTTGTTGGGATATCAAGCCAATCCCAATGATGCTGTTAGTATCTCAGTGTTGACAGAAAGCAGCTTGGAAGAAAAGGACCTGGGGTCTTGGTGGACTCCAGGCTGAACATGAGCCAGCAATGTGCCCTTGCCACGAGGAAGGTGAATATTATCCTGGGCTGCATTAGGCAAAGTGTTGCCCACAGTTTGAGACAGGGATCCTCCCACTTTATTCAGTGCTGGTGAGGCCACACCTGGAGCACTCTCCAGTTCCGAGTGCCTTGATACAAGAGAGACATGGATACACTGGAGAGAGTCCATAAAGGGCTGCAAAGATGATGAAGAGGCTGGAGCACCTCTCCTGTGAGAAAAGGCTGAGTGAGCTAGGACTGTTCAGCCTGGAGAAGAGAAGGCTCAGGGGGATCTCATCAGTGTATACAGATACCTGAAGGGACGGTGCAGAGAGGACAGAGCCAGCCTCTTCTCAGCAGTGCCCACTGACAGAATCAGAGGCAATGGGCACAAACGGAAACACAGGAGGTTCCCTCCAAACATCAGGAAACACCTTTTCCCTTTCAGGCTGCCTGAGCACTAGCACAGGCTGCCCAGAAAGGTTGGAAACATCCATAAAGATCATCAAGTCCAACTCTCTGCTCCTCACAGGAATATCTAAAATTTATCTGTGTGATAAACCATATTACAAAGAGTGTCACTGAGATGCTCCTTGAACTCTGACAGGGTTGGTGCTGTGACAATTTCAGTGGGAAGCCTGTTCCAGTGACTGACCACCCTCTCAGAGAACTTCCTAATATCAAATCTGAACTTCCCCTCACACAGTTTCATTCTGATTTCTCATGCCCTATCAGTGGTCACCAGAGAGAGGAGCCTCCATCCTTGGAGATATTCAAAATCCATCCAGGTACAGTCCTGGGTAACCCGGTTTAGGTGGCTATGCTTGAGCACAGAGGCTGGACCAGATACCTCCAGAGGTTCCTTCCAACACCAATAGCTCTGCAGTTCTATGACTTAAAGGTAGGTTGACTGATCAACCTACAGGTTCATGCTAGAAAACCCCTCTACAACAGAATGGATGTATTTAATATCATGTAAAGCACTTCACCGTATCATGTCTGTTGGCCCATTTTTGTTGTTTGACTCAGTCACCTCATGGCTACTCCTTCGGGGAGCTTGCCCATCAAAGTGTCCAACCAAATCCTTACTCAAACACGTTTCACACAACAAGCCATCTTCGTCCACCGCTCTGGTGAGGATCCTCACCTCTCAGAGAGGCGCGATGCGGGCACACGGCTGAGCGCTTACCCCGCCATGTGGGAGCCTCGCGCCCTTCCCTGAGGGAAGGGGACACCCGCTGGTACACCCAGCTGGAGACGCGGGGATCGCGGCTCGGTGTCGCGCCGGTGGCCGGGCTGGCGAACCCCGCCAGACCACGCTCCGGGGCCAGGGGGCTCCGGGGGCTCCGGGGGCCCGCCCTCACGGCCACCGCCCCCGGCGGGCGGAGCCGGGCCCGCCCGACGCGTTTCGAACGGGCCAACGGGAGGCGCGGGGGGGGGCGGGCGCGCGCAGGCCCCGCCCGGGACTTTAAAGCGCCATTTTGTGCTGGGCGCAGGACATCGATCGTTGCTCACACCCTGCGGGCGCCCGGCGGCGGCCGGAGCCTGCCTTCGGCGTTGCCTCCGCTCTGCCTTCTCGGCGTCTGTCCCGCCACCCCGTCCCGCTGCCTCCATGACCCGCAGTAGGAAGCAGGCGGCGCTGGAGAGAGGAGCCGGGAAGATGAACACAGAGGCGGGGAGCGCCGCGGCGGCGGCCGCGGGAGCCCGGGCGGCGACGGCGGCGGCAGCAGGGGCAGGGGCAGCCG
>VXBT01002535.1:143968-269465 GCA_013400235.1 Oriolus oriolus | reverse complement strand
GGCGGCGGCGGCCGCCTGGGAGCCGTTCGGCGGCAAGTCGCTGGAGGAGATCTGGAAGGCGGCCACCCCCCGCCTCACCACGTTCCCCACCATCCGTGTGCGGGGCAGCATGTGGAGCCGGCGGAGCCTGGCGGCGGCGCGGCGGCGGGCGCAGCGGATCCTCGGCGTGGACCTGTCCCCCGTGGTGCGGGTGCGCCGCTTCCCCGTGGCACCGTCCTGAGCCTGCGGGGCCCTGCTCCCCGCGCCTCACCTTGGCCGCGGTGCGGACAAAGAGACCGGTATCAGTCACCTGTTTACATTGCTTTTGTCTGGATCGTGTTCTGCTGCTGCACTTTATGGCCCGCTCGGGCGGCGCCGGGCCCCCCGCCGCACGGGGGGCGGCCTGCCGGGCCCCGGCCTCGCCCCGGGGTGGGACCGCCTGGCAGGTATCACGCGTGGGGACCAAGTTCCGCTTCCACTTTTTTTCTCTCCCATTGGGCTACCTCACTGGTCCAGAAGTCCACCCAAGAAGTTAGTTTCCAAAGGAACTTACTTTCATGCTTGTATAATAAAGCACCATCTGATTCTTGCTATTTTTTTTTCCTTTCTCCCCTTCCCCTTTTCCGATGGATTATGTATGCTTCGTGGTGTTGCACTAGTATGTGCTCAGGGTATTTTGAATCCCAAGCATTCCCAAGTTTCAGTTTACTCTGATAAAGGATGCATAAAGAATGGAGGTTCAGGACTTGTGGCTGTTCTTGATGGTGCAAAAACTTTTTAAATTTTAATTTCATGAGCTTAGTGATATATAAAGATGTATCGCGCAGTATAATTGTTACACTTTTGTATCTAAAGTCATTTTTAAAGTTTTCTAGTTGAACTAAGTATTTGTTTCTATGGAGCACCTAAAGATAGAATCATCCTGATATTTTATAACCTTGTTTACTTTAGGGAAGCTCATTTGGTCAACCTAAGTGAACTTAATAAAAGTCAAAGAACAAATGGTGTTTCAGTTCAATGAAACTGCACAAGGATGGATTCCTGGTGAAGTACACCACCACCGAGGCGCTGTATGTCAGTGAGCTCTGGCTTTGTAAAGAATGTAACTGCTCATCAAAGCGATGTATAGGTGTCTGGAGGTGAAGTATGATCCAGTGTTGGTGCTGAGAGCCAGAAGTCAGTAAGCTTGCATGACACAAATATCACACTCAAGTGCCTCTCTTTGCAAAAAGAGCACGACTTGATATCTGGTCCCTTAATAACAAACTAGCACTCGTTGTCCTGTGGTTGTGAGATGGTTAATGATGGATAATCGTGTTTAATGTAATTACTTGCACATAATTATTTTTATAAACCTTTCATGGGTTTCACAGTAGACTGCTGAAAAATTCATGATGTAGCTTGATTATTTTGACTGAAAAATAGCATGTAGTCATTCCATGTAATAGGCAGTCTCTCTTTAAACTGATTTATTAAAGGTTTTTTTTTAGCTCTTATGCCTTGCAGTTGGTGTGTGAGGAGCGAAAGTGTGTGTGAGGGAGAAGGTGATTGATTATTCTCTTTTTACATTAATTTTTTTATGCTTGCAAGAGGATTAAGAAATGCTGGGTAATACACAGCTTACGTTCCAGCTATCCTGGCAGATGGGACTAACTAGTTTTCATGGTGGAATGAACAACCTCACAACTTGCTTATAGAATCATTTGGTGACTTAAAACTTCTGATGTCTCTTGACTCCTTGTTGCCAGCCTTCAACAAAGGCAGTAAGACATCTTGATGGTGTAGAGGCTGCTTGTAAAAACTTGCTAGTGTTAACCTAAAGCAGCCAGCTTCTTCTAAAAACACGTATATTTGGTAGTTTTTTCTTAGTGAAGCTGCAAACTCCTTATTCTTCCGAACTAATGCTTAATCTATTCTACATCCATTTGGCTTTTGGAATTGTTTACATAACATTAGACCGTCTGCTGATGGCTGCAGTAGTGCCACGTTGCATTTCAGAAGTGAATTAAATGAAAGTTCAAGGGCACATATTGTTGTGCTGTTCCTCTGGCTATATAATACCTGCTTGAATGTAAAAGCAAAATTGGGTTGATTTAAAACCCAGTAAGGCAAGCTGCAGCGTGAGCAGATGCTGAGGCTCCAGGTATTTCAATTTTGAAATTCTACTTCAGAAACACAAGAGTATCATTCCTAGTTCTTAAAGTGTATAGGTGATTTCAGTGCTCCTACTGTTAGGCTGAGGGGTTTTTTAGACTTATTTTCAACTGCGTAGAAAACTGATAAAATTAAGGATTTGGCTTGTGCAGATTCTTAACTCCTTAACAGGCGCAGGACAGACTAGGTCAGATTTCAAGGGCGAGAGTTAAGGCTGCCAGAGGTATGATATGGGAGACACTGTATTAAATTTGTGCTGCCTTGTTTGGAGGCATATCCTGAAACGTTCTGTGTAAGAACAAAATATAGTGAAGTAACTTACAACTCTGTTGAGTGACTCTTGCTCTGGGGCCCTATGAGTAAGACTTGTTTATTTTTCTCTTGGTTATGCTTTGACTTCTTGGTTTAGAAGTGGGAGCTTTATTGGGGGTATAGTGTGTTTTGCTGATACCCTGTTAGCAAGTTAGGTTGAAGTTTTGCTGGAGTCTGAACTCCAGCACCTGCATTTACAGATTCTTAACTGAGCTATTTCAGTTTTTGAAGTCAGTTAAGAGTGGGAAATCTTTAATCAGGTTTTCTGGTGATTTAATGTGCTGAAATAGCTCAGCAAAGGATCTGAGTTCAGGACGGGGTGTGAAAGCCAACAGGTCACAGGGAAACTAAACCAGCTTATTTCATGATCGTATTCATGGCAGTTTGTGGCAATCCAGGACAGGATTGTCTGTGGTCCAGCTTCCCCCCATCTTTTTCCTTCTCAAAGGTGCTAGTCACACCTACCTCTCTGTATTCATCTGAGGAAACTAAGCAATCAGAAAACTCTTGAATTTTAGGTTTGGCTTCTGTTCAACCTTCTAGCTGTAGACCAGATCTGAGGGAGGTTGGAAAGGCATGTGCAGTATTGCCACAATATTGAGTTAGATAATTTAAAACATGATAGCAGTAGGTTTATTTTATGAAAAGGGCTAATAATATTTTTGTACTCTAACTATATGTATGGTGTTGAAGATGGTGTAATGGATTAGACGGACCTCTGGTCTGACTCCATGTGGCTGTTCCTGTGCCCACACTGAGCAGGGTGAGAGGTGTGATTTGCTTGATTTAACTCAGTGATTTCAACATCCTGTCACATGGGGCTAATTCTGAGACTGACAGAATGCAGGCCGAGAATAAATCCAGTGTACAATGCCCAGTCTACTTCAGTCAGCACGGACGGTCTCATATTAAACAGGAATTTTGTGGTAGCTTATGTTGCTGGAATTCTCCTGTAGTAGCTGGTTCCCTCCCTTCTGAGCTCCGTTTATAGAATGACTTTGTGTACTGGAAGTTGGGCTATTTCCTTTACCAGATCTGAATTTTCAACCAGTCACTCAAAGGTTTCTGAACTCCAAAATGCCACAGTGCCAAAAAGAGTCGGACGATGGCCCCAGATGTCAGGGATAGAGTTGAGGTGACCACTGGTCTAGCATGTTGCCTGGTATAGCCTTTGCATTCAAGAGGCAGTGCCTTCCTCTGAGTCATTGCACAAATACATTGTTCAGGACTAAGCTAATAAGAGGAGAATGCAGTGCATTGCAAGAGTTCTCCTGGACTCTATTGTTACATAAAAGTTTTTGCATCAAAAGGATCAAAGTGTACAACTGGTCCCTGAAACCCTCTGTTGCTGGTCTTTAAACAACAAAGTCTTTATATGGCCAAACCCCATGCAGAGCATTGTTGTATTTGCAGAAGGCAGTTGTGGTACTTGGATTTTGCATTGCAGGGGTAGGGAATGCTGTGTGTTTCTGTATTTCCTTGCCTATCAGAAGCAAAAGACAGAGAGACTCTGGTTTGAAGATTTCAGCATTGATCCCAAACAATTTTTCACTTGCTGCTTCTTCAGCAAGGCAGAGTCCTGGGCTCTGTGCTATTTAAAATAGTTGACTTATGGTAATATAGGATGGCTTGATGCTGTACTTCAAGCCCAAAGTTTGCATGCCTATGAAGCCAGTAATACTGAAAGCACCTCTATTTCCTTTTGGCCCAATGGACCGACACAAAAATTTTTGTTTGTATATATGAATCAAAACCAATGATTTGGGGTGGAACAGAGGTTTTGTTTGATTTGTGATGCTCAGGTTTTGCTTGTGTCTATAAACAGGAAATCCAGAAGCAAAGGACTAGATTGACAAGAGCAAATGGAAATACTTCATGGAAATGAGGCAATTAATATCAAGGAAGAAGGTAAATCACAAATTCTGCACTTCAAAGACCCAAATTTCAGTGCCCCCTCTGTCACACTTTTAAGGGTGAACTCTGTATGAGGACCATGTTTTAAGAGTTTGAAACAGTTAACTCTGTGCAATAAATACTCCCTGAGCTAGAAAAGATTCCTGGATATTGCATTTTTTGGGGAACACCTTGCTTCTTCATCTGCTATTTATTTTAGGTGAGCATAACTGCCTTAACCAAAAAGACTGAGGCAAATCCATCCCACAGCGTTCTGTGGTAGGGAATCTGCTCAGGGAGTGACTCCAAATACTGGAGTTCTGCTGATGGTTTATTCCCAAACTGTAGTAAGGCATCCAGTATATGTGGTGGTAGGACTATATAGGAGAATTTTGGGAACACATCCCTAATCAAGGCAAAACCATTTTTCCGTACTGTAAAAATAAATCTCATATATATATATCTCCTCAGTGTTAATACTTAAATACCTTCATAGAATTACCAAAAAAATCTTGCCACCATTTTTTTAATGTAAAGAGACCTGAAAATGTTTTCCAGGGTTGATTCCCAGAATAGAGTCTTGTTTATCCATTTATTTACTGTAAAACTCCTAATGAAACTGGAGAGTAGTACTCAACATTATAGGAGATGGAAGAAGTGAGCCTTCATTCATGCAGTTCATTTTTACTTGAACAGATGTGCAGCCAAGCAGAAAAGTCTGTGGTTCCCTGTACTCTCTGCTGGGCTTTAAGGAAGCTTCCATTTTGGTTTTCTTTCAGCCTCCTTATTTGAGACTACAGAATATTAGCATTGATAGTGTTGAAGTTAAAAGGCAATAGTGTCAAATGAAACTCCAGTCCCTTGAACTGCTCTCATTGTTCTGGGTGTTTCTCCTCATTGCTGCTTCAGGAATGCAGACATCCTGCACCTGCCCCTGCTCCCGTCCTCCCTTCCTAGGCTGATTTTGAGGAGAGAGACCGAATTGATCACTCTAGAATAGATTTGAGGTGAAATTCTTCCTCTGAGTGACAGGGTTTTTGTCATTTGGGTGGTTTTTTGTTTGTTTGGGGTTTTTGTTTTGGTTTTGTGTGACTTGTATGTAGCTGGCTGCTGCTTTCCACCTCCTCAGAGAGTCTTCGCTTTGCCTTTACTGTGCCATCGGCCATCTCTAATTACGTGTTACTTTGCTTGTGCGACTGGGCAGCCTGTTCATCAGCTCATGTTGCCCATGCCAAACCACCTTGCTGTAGGATGATCTCTGAAGATGGAGAGGACACGTTCATATGTACACGTAGTAAGTGTTATCCTAACCTCACATTTTGGCAGCAGTGGACATTATTCAAAATATTAGATGCTGTTTCCAAATGGATGGTATTTCCTGGAGGAGAGGTAAGAAACCAAACTGAAAGAACCCAATGTGACAGTTTCTTATGTTTGAGTCTGTGATCCAAGATGCCTTTTCAAAGTATTTTTGAAAAAGAAGGAAAGTTTCTTTCCGTCTCCCCATGGATTCCTAAAAATTCTAAAATGAAGATACTGTGTTATTATGTTTTTTTTTTTTCTTTTCCAGTTGGGTGGTTGAAGTAACAACCATCCACTTTATACATCCCAGAACAGTTAAAGTCATTTGTAACTGAACTTGTCCCATGTCCTGTAAGGTAACTGGTGAAAAAAGAGCATATACTTCTGAATTAACTGTGCAGTGTCAGATTGTGTAAGAAACTGACACAACACATTTCAACCCCTCTAAGGGTACGTGTCCACTCAGCTGAAGGGAATTAGTGCTGCGGTTTGGGACCAGTGATGCAAGTTTTCTTGAAACAGAGCAGAAAGAGTGGGTTAGGGTATGGTCCCTTATCCTGTGCTTATCCTTCATTCTTCCCAAGCTCCAGTGTAAGGTTCCAAATAGCAATGATTTCCTTATTATACAAATATAAGTATGTATAACAAAGACTAAATTTTATAGATGGTATGTATAATTATGAAAGCTTGTAATTAATGAAAGTGTATGTATGTACTCATGCACACAAGCACTCAGACCCCAAAGCAGTTTTCCTACAGAAGCTTCTGTTGCAGTTTTTATTTGTCCAATGCCATTGGGATATATATTCTAAAAATGTCCCACATATATTCTAAAAATGCCTCGCGTTTCCGTGCTATTCAGGGTCAACAAAACTGCCCCAAGGCCACAGAAATCCCTCCTGGAATCTACCTTGTGTACTTCCTAATGGTAATCCCATCCAGAAATCCCTTTCCAGTAATGTTTCTGTAGACTTCCGCCTCATGTTAAATCCACTGATATTAAAAAGTTGTGGTATGATCTCCACTTAGCACTTGCAGTCTTGGGAGGTTGTGAGGGGAATTCAGCTCTTCCAGAAGAATGGGTGTCTGATTTTTCTTCTACTTTTACAGTGATAGTTTGATAGAGGAAACACCAGAGACAGAAAATCTTAAACTCAGTCTTTTTTCTTAGGAGAAATACTGAAGTGCAGTTCCTGCTGTTTAGTGGCCTTCAGCAGGAAGGGTCACAGAGCTCAGACACAAAATGCCTTCCAGTTAAGTATTTTTCCCAGGAAAAACCATAAAGCATCTTATCCTGTGAATGTACAGAAAAGCAGTGCAGTGCTGATTCTGAGTGGGCTTTAATGTGGTTGTAAATGTCAGGTGTGGTTTTTCATAGAAATTCTCAGCACTTTGTAGCTTTGGTTATACTAAGGAATAGTCAGCTTTTCTTTTCATTCCTAGATCTTTCAAGAAACTCAAAGTTTAAATCTTTTAAGAGCTGCCTACACTATTTTTCTTCCCGAAGATGTATCAATTGCTCAGGAAGCTGTGCCTGTGGAACACAAAATAACTCAGTTTGGAAGGGACTCTCAGAGGTTAACCTGGTCAAACAGCATCCTCCACAAGGAAGCACAGATAAAAGATGTTTTGAAAGGTGGTCCTTTAAAGACATCCTAACTACTCATAAAAACAGAAGGAATAGGGAGAGAATCAGAAAAAAGATTAGGGGAAAATTTTCTTATATTGAGATTTATCCCAGGGTCCTGAGGGAACTGGCTAAGCCACTGTCATATTTGAAAAGTCATGGCAGTCAGGCCAAGTCCTTGGAGACTGGAAAGAAGGAAGCATCACTCTTATTTTTAAAAAGAGGAGAAAGGGAGACCCAAGGAACTGCAGACTGGTGAGCCTTACCTCTGTGCCTGGGAAGAACATGGAGGAAATCCTCATGGAAGCCATGTTAAGGCACGTGCAAGACAAAGAGCTGATCTGAGAGGTCACTAAGGGCAAATCATGACTGACCAGTCTTGTGACTGCTATGGTGGAGTGACTGCAATGGTCAAGGGAGGACCAACCAATGCCATCTGCCTAGAATTCTGTAATGCTTTCAACACAGTCCCACATGACATCCTTATCTCTTAGTTGGAGAAATGTGAATTTGAAGGGTGGACTGTTTGCTGAATAAGGAATTGGCCAGATGGATGTGGCTAGAGAGCTGTGGTCAATGATGGGTTGGATGGGGCTTTGAGCAACCTGGTCTAGTGGAAGGTGTCCCCATCCATGGCAGAGATTGGAACTAGATGACATTTAAGGTCCCTACCAATCCAAGCAATTCTATAACTCTATGAAATCCACAATAAAAAAAAGAAGGTGCTATTCTTTGATCTTGTAAAATCTGTACATTGTGACCATAATGTCATTTGAAGCTTTTTATCCTTTCATATTGTATGGTGAAGTTAATGCTGCTGAACAGAAACATCCCAATACTTATTTCTGGACAAGTGGAAAGAGGTAGAGGAGAAAGTGGAGGAAATTTTTGTCATTTTTAATTTTTTTTAATTGTTCCCTCTGCTTTAACACTGCCTTGTTTTATGAGCCAGCCTTTCACTGCAGCTCCATGTAATTTGACAGAATTCCTGAGTGCAGTGAGTTGTGCTACAGAGACTATACCCTAGGTGCTCTTAAAACACATTAAGTATTTGAATAGTGACTAGATACATCAAATGTGCTCATTTATTAGCAATAAATAATGATCTTCTGTGTAACAAATGTGCATAAATTACTTCCTTCTGCACATAAATTTCACCTCATTGTCCAGTATCTAATGGAAACCTTTCTGTCAAACCAGGTGTCTTAATAATCCCCTGGTGTTTGTATCCTTCTGATTTGGCTTAATACTTTCATCATTGTCTGTTTACTCATGTCCAGCTTCCTCTTCCACATTTCCACAGTATGTAAAAATCCCTTTCCTATTAAAAAAAAATTAATTCATAATTGCAGGGGTCATGGACTACTTGAAACAATTTGAATGAAACAAAACCTCATGGAATTTGGAGAGCTGCCTGAAATGATCTTGAAAAATAAGTTTGTCTTAATGAAAAATGTCCCATTTAAAAGAAAAGCACAAAGCAGCCGGTTGTTTTTGCATGATTTATTTTGTTGACATTTTAATCAAAACATCTTTTATTTTTACAAACAGTCTTTCATTAAACTAAATGTTTGAAAACTTCCATTTTTGGCAAAAGTAGAAAAGATAATGGAGGTAAAAGCCACTTAGACTTTTTTTTCATTATTTGAGTAACTTGGTGTTTTTAAATGCAGAACAGTATATCAATGAACACTGGAAATCATTTATTTTCAATTATTTTCTCCATGGTTTTCCTGCTAGCAATATCTAGTGCAGGGCTGTGTAAATACCTACCTAAAGGAATCATGAAACATGTGAGCAGGTCAGCTGGGCACTGCCTGGGCAGGAGGGTCCTTGTGTTGGGCATGACTGGCACACATGATAGGATGTTAGGATTGCTGTGTCCTCCCTGCTGATGCTTAGCATTCCCCCTCTCCCAAGGCACTCCTTCCCTGAGAGAAGGTGGCCTGAAACCCAGGTCTGCAAGGCTGTTGCCCTCCTACATTGTGTAGGATTTTTTTCTTGGGCACAGAATGTAAAACACCACTACATCAGAATTGCGGCTTGTGCCTTGCTGAAATGCTACAGAATATCTGGAGTGCCAGACAAGGAAGTAATATTTCATGTCAGCAGTGTTGCTAATTAACGTGTAAATCATTTTGCTCACTTCTCCCCATCACAAGATTGGCTTACAAAAAATCAAAAGATTTTAAAATTATATATATATATATATATATATACCTGCAGCTTTTACAAGTCACAAAATATCATGCTTTTCAAGATTTTCTTTGCCTTCAGGAAGAACAGAATCTCATTTTAATTTTGCATGATAAATAAGTTTTCTCAGTCTAGGAATGGGGACAGTAGGAAAAACAACAAATACCATGATCCTGGCAATAAAATCCCAGAGCTGGCAGTCGTGGGTCAGAGAAGACAAGGCTTGGGAGAGAGCCAGAGCCTGCCTGTGAACAGGAGCAGCAGGCTGGAGACAGCTGTCTGGAATCTGTCTGGGCAGCAGGCACCCCAGGAGATGAGAGAGTCAAGCAGGGAAGCAGCTTTTTGCTGTTATGGAAGCCGAACATCAGAGCTTGTTTCCACTTAAAGGGGGTTCCTGTTAGAACTGCTGCTGGCAAACCCTGCCCATGAAGATGAAAGTTAGACAGCTTCCCAGAATAGAATTACATGAGGAGAAGGGAGTTGCTGCATGTATAAAAACTTCTGTATTAGAGATTTTGTTGACATAGTTATAGGGTTTGAGAAAGGGTGTGTGGTTTGGGTTTTTCATAAAATGGCAAGAAGTAAGGCTATAGGAAAGGGAGAGGACACAGGTGCATGTGTAGGGGACCCTGGAACAATGCAGGGAAACACAATTTGGCCTTCTCTATGCACAGTTTTGAAAAATTGAAATGAGGTCAGAACAGGATTCCCCAGGTGTTAGAAACTGTGGGGAGGTGCAGATGATCTTTGGTAGCAAAGCAGTCTTCTACTACTCCCATGAAAGTTGGGAATGCTTATGAAAATTCATTGTAAAGTATGTGGGTTTGCAAAGCCCAGAGCACATCCCATTCCTGGCTCTAGGCTTCTTGTGCACAGAAATCCCATCACACACACCAACTATTATTTTAGGGCTAGCTGGAACATGAATTTAAGGACACGTTGAAGAGTTTCAACCTTGTTATCCATCTATTTTCTTTTCGTGTTGGTAGTTGCAGTTTAGACTTAAATAATCTGGGCTATGCTTAGGAAGACCCAAGTTTCAGGATGTCTCCTGGTCTATCACTAATTCAATCCAGCTGATGTCAGTCTGTCTTGACTAAGTAAAGGAAAATTTGGAAGCATGTGACAGCATAATGCAAGTATTTAAGCTTTCACCACTCCAGGCAGGTCTGGAGTTCAGCATTCACAAGCCAGCAAGGGTGGTAGATGGTGCTGGGCTTGAGCACAAACTCAGACCCAGAACAGACGAACAATGCAGGCATAGCCAGAGAAAGGGCTGGCTGATCTTGGAGATCAGGACAGCATCTGACGGTGTGATAGGTTTGACAGTGTGTTGCACCCTCTTGCTTGCTGGTGCCTGCTCCTTGTGCTACTGCAAATAGCAGAGTTGGGCACAGAGACAATGACTGCTGTTCGTGTAGTGACCTACTTCAGCATGTGGTTACTAATACTGTAACACCCAAAATGTGTCTCCTGCTGTACAAGGGACCTGCTGCATTTTCAGATTTCCTTGCAACTGCCAGCCCTCAGTTCCTTGCGATTACTTTGTTCCTTCTCGCTCACCTACCTCATCTTCTTTCTTGGAAACCCTGACTTCTCTTGCTTTCCCCAGCCTTTGCTATTCTTCTCTATTATTTTCCCTTTCCTACTGTTCTCTTCTGAGGACATCAGCATCCCAGAAGTCCAGTGGGTTTGCCACTGAGAAACGAATACAACCCATTAACTGTGCTTCAAGAGGGCTGTCAGTGTACCCAGAAGCAACATCACCCAGTGGCAGTACCAGGAGGCTGACAGCTGCTGAATGGTGCCTCATTAAACTGGGAAGGTTATGGCCTTGCTCTTGAAGATCCAGACAAATTCCTGGGGTTGGCATGGCTGAAGTGTCTCCAATGCACACAGCTCAAATCAATCTTCGGAGGGACCAAACCACCCTGCCTGTTTAGCACCTGAACAGTTAGGAGTGGCACACTTCTGGCACTCCTTTGGGGCCCCTGGCCTTCACTGAAGGACATGCAAGGACACATCAAAGGACTTCTCTTTGGTCCTCTTCCCCAGACCAGCTGGAACCAGGGGAACAACATCAATGGACCAGCTTCCAGCCCCAGATGTGTGTTGGTGACCAGCTCTGGTGCTGTATATCTGTGAGTGACCACTGCACCATTCCTTCACCATCCACCCCTTGCTGTTTCAGCCTCTTCCTTCCTTCCTTCCTTCCCGCTTCCCCTTCCTGGTGAGATGGAGCTCACAGTGGGGGAGGAGGTGATAAATGTAAATGGTCTCACAAAGTGACTAAAGGCAGGGACTTTCCTTTTGTCTTTCCAAATCCCACAGAACTGATGCTAGGGCTGTGGCTGTGTTCCAGACAGAATATATGCCCCCATAAAACTGTGCTCAGCAGCTCTCACTGCTATTGAAACCACCAGCATGTTAAAACACCTTGTTACTAGTGGCAACCATTTTCTGCTAGTCTAATTTTCGTGCTTTCGAAGAATAGGAAGGGATAAAATAGCATTTCTTGTTTGCTTGGGAAGCCCCAGTGTCCTTTACATTCCTTCACAGGTCAGTCTCCCCTTCCCTGCTTTTGCGGACCACAGTCACTGCCAGTGAATTATCCCCTCGGCAGCCACCGGTGCAGAGGGTTTTCAAGACCCCTGCCATAACCCAGTCTTTCCCCACGCTGGTGCCTGTAAGCACAGCAGAGCTCACAGCCTGCCCAAGTGCGCAGTGTGAACCCCATCTCTCCTGCCTTCTGTTAAGTGGCCTCTCAGCCATCCTCATTTTCCCCCAGCAGAATTATTTCGTCTAGCTTGGAGATAAAAATAGCTCAGTGTTTTCTAGGGACAGATTCTAGAGAGACGTTCTCAAGAGAAAAGCACTGAGCAGCAGAACAAATAACCATAGGAGTACAATTCCATGATAAACCAAATACCTTTGAATATACCTAGATGGTCTGAGGATACAACTATCAGAAATAAAGAGCAACAATTTTTGCTATTCCAGTCAGTCCATCTTTTTGTTTGGTTGTTTTTCTGCCTCTGGCAGAACAGGCAAGTATTTCCTCAGGGCTCACGCCCCTCTGGGCTTGCATCCATAAAGCACTGGGTGTAGGGCATCTTTTGAGAAATTTTCTGCCAGTTTACAGTTCACAGACCAGAAAGACCAAAACCCACCATCTAATGTGATATGAGAACAACTGAAAGGCTGTGTTATGAGGAGATTATATGCTCACGTGTGGCTTCCCACAGACTTTCTAGTTCTTGCCTCCCATAATATCTTCTACAAGAAAACTGGAGCCCTGTTGCTTAGGTATAGTTTCTAATAATCCAAAAGATTTAAAGATAGCTGTTGGAATACACTGAGTTTCTGAGCACTGCTGGAGAGCCTTAACTAGAGCAGGACTTAAAAACATTGCAGTGACATAATTCCCATTTCAGCCTACAAAGTTAGACACTGGGAGCTATGGATATACTCCGTTTAGTTGTCAAACATTTGCACTCATACATAAATGTTTTGATTGCTGGATATTAACTTTTGCCCATCTCAGTCTTGTGCCGAAGATGTGAAGCATTGCTACAAAATCTTGTGAGAACTCAGAGGCAGCCTGGTGAAGTGCTCAGGGGTTTGCCCGGCTCTTTGTCCATTGCCATGTGCCTCTGCTGTCTGCCCCTATCCAGAAGTGTGCTGGGTGTGGAACGCTTGAAGGGTTTTCACCTCTGAACTCATCCAAATGTGCTCCTACGCCAGCCTTGACAAGCAAACATGAGGCACCTCATGGCATGGATGCGCAGCTTTATAGGATAAATTGCTTCTTCACAGAGCAGGCTTAAATGTTCTGCATCTTTGCTGACCTCACTTCCAGAGTCAGCTGAAGTCATGGCATCTAGCGTCAAGATTGGAAGCAAAATGATTGAGCAAATGCAACTCTAAATCCCAAACCCTTAACAACCAGGGACATTTTTAGTGGTTTGATATCTCACACTTGGGATCCTTTCTTCTTAGCTGGAGGCTCCAGTTCAATCATTGCTCTGCCTGCCTTGTGCGGAGCAAACCCTCAGCATTTGTTTTAAGGTTGCATTATTGGGTTGTCACCCAGCACTGCTGTCTGCTCCTCAGAGCGTTCTGTGATGCTGGCCGCTCCAAAGCCCCTTCTGGTATAAACTGCCAATTCCAGTCCCCTTTGGTTTCACCTTAAATCTATTCTCTTGCTTATTACCCAAAACCAACAGGTTTATACTGGAGTGGCAAAGCATCCCTGGAAAAACAGCTTTTCCTCCAATCCCAGACTTTTTTTCCAGGCTGTTACTTTGTCTGGGATTTTAGGAACAGCTGTCAGGATATATATTTTCCTGTAGTCTGCCCCCCATCTGGACAGTGGTGGTAGGATGCATAGTGCAATACAGACAGCATATCCCACATCCTATCCCTTTTCTCCTAAAATCCTGTCCAGTACCATGCACAAATTTTGGCCTTTTCCATTTCATTCTGTGCAACTGCGGTTTTGGTGAGCTGTCTTTCCAAAGGTTCTGAAAGAGAAAATCAAATGTAGCATGTGGGTCTGTTTCCACAAGGTTTGAGACTTATGTCCTTATGTCTCTTGAGTTCTTCAGTTACCAGGCTCCTTCCAGCCAAGGCAGCACTAGTATTTGTTCAGGAGGTTTTCTGGGTGTTGCCACGTTCCTAAAGACCTTTCTTCAAGAGATGTATCACTGAATGATTCATTGCTCTTGCATCCTCCTTAGTTGTCTGTAGTTACCCAGCTTCTTACATGCTTATGTTGTGCTGTATATGCCTCTTCCTTTTCCACACTTGCAACGAATTTAGGGGCCCTCAGTGAGATGCATTGCCCTCTGCACACAAATGACCTAGGGGTGGCACTGGCTCAGGAAGGAGGTGTGAGATGTTCACCTGATTGAGTGCTCATTGTATCTCTGAGCTAAACATGGGGAAGCCACTGTGGTCACTGCACAAGCTCTGAGGTTTGGGGGTGTGGCAGGGAGGTGGTGAGGAAGGGTTTGTGGCTTCAGCAGTGCTTCCCCATAATGTATCACCCAAACACTTGACTACACTTCTCAGACCATTTAAACAAAACAGAGACATGATGGATTTATGCAATGGTGGGCTCAAACAACACAATTTTTTCTCTTTCATTTCCCAGTCCTTGTCCATCTCCGCAGTCTGATTCCCACTGCTGCTGCTGCACATCGTCTCCCTCTGTCCAAGGCTACATTCCTCAGAACCAGAGATAACGTGTCCTTGGTCCCTGGCCCTCTCCTGTGTAATGCCTTATTGGGAAGTCATTACTAGATATGACAAAGCCACATCTGCCCTTCAAGAATATGGTTTTAGATGCAGTAACTTGGAACAAAGAAAAAAAACCCGCAGGGAAACAACCACAATAGTACAGTATGTGCCAGTGCTCAGGGTGGTGAAAGGCAGGCTCCAGTGACGAAAATCCTATGAGACAGTACTGTATTTGGCACTCAGACACCGGGGTGATCTGCATTTCAGGAATCCCTTAGCAAGACGAGAAAAGGGTTTCCAATCTGAAAGAAAAAAATGACAGAAACTGGGAGTGAAAACTCACGTTGTTTAATTTATGACATGTACATGTTTATATCTTCCATAAATCTTGGAGAAGAAGGGACCAGCCATTGCTCTCCCACTCACCTATAATTGATAGTGTTCTTTCTCTGCAGACTTAGGTTCCAAAGAAATAGGATTTATCTTCAGAATTTATGTTTGGTTTTGTTTGTGAGAGAATTCTTCTGTTCTCTTAACTTCAGAGAAAATGAATCACTGTGCAGTGGGAAGCTTGGACACAAGGTTGAACAAGAATGAATTTCTTTTTTTGTGAACTAGAGAGTACAAACCTCAACACCTTTTAGTAAATTATTTTTCAAGAGGATTTTCACAGTCTGCTATATTTGAAACTCTAATAATCCACATTGCCTAAAAGTATTTTAGGAGCTTGTCAAGATTTTATTTTTAAAGTATGCAATCATCTCAAATCCAACCACATATATTCTTCCACTTGTTATTTTGTTATTTTCATCTTTTAATTATGAAGTATTACAAGTTCGATAAAAGCCCACTCTAAAAATTTTTAAAGTTGAAATTTTTCACGTACTGAAAGCCTAAAAAGCTTCAGTGTATACTTCACACACCAGCACACAAACAAAACTCTCTGTAGAATCCTTGTAATGTGTGAAATGTTTTGACTCAAATAGTTGGTGATGAATAGCTATAGAGATATGTGTGTGTGTGTAAAGACAGATTTGATTTGTGGTGACTGTAGCACCTCCTTAATCAAGTATCTCAATTACAAGTCATGGTGTACTTAGTCTCTGAAAATAATGTACTCTTTTGAGAAATTAATGCTACAAATGGGTAAAAAAAATCAGATTTGGGGTTTAGCCATTGTAATTTTCACTATTCTTTCTCTACTAGAAAGTGAGTAGTGAATTAATACCTTATTTTCTTATACCATCATAAAAACATTCTGATTATGCAGAAAAATGAGATTGTGAAATTCCTGAAGTTTGCAGGGAATCCAGAAGGCAGACACAGGACTTGTAAGCATGCTGAACTGACTTTAAAAGCCAGTAGATTTCAATGTGTGTGTGCCCACTGAAATCCATGTATAACCTTGCTATGGCAACAGCATTGCTGGGGAGAATTAACATAGAGATAGACTTGGTATTACTTTATGTCTTGTTTCAGACTGCTCAAATAACAATAGCAATAGAATGGAAGTGCCCTTTGTGCCAAGAACAATAAAAGGGATTCACACAGTCTGAGTATTCTTGGCGACAAATACCTCACATGGATTCAGCTCTAATATGAAGTATTTTTAGTATTTTATCCTTTCATTGGAGGTGCAAAGGACTCCTTGGAGCAAGTCCCTATCAGTCTTTTCCTTTTTCTGGAAAAGAGTGCAGTTCTTGGAAATAGGGTCTACATTTCATTCCAGGAGAAATTCTCACTCATTTTAGTAAAAATAGAGGGGTTTTTAAATTACTAGTTCAGCACAGAAACTCAAAACTCAAATTTTGATATACTGACAAACTCTAAAATACGGTGAGGGACTGGTGAGAGAGGGAAGACTTTCCTCGAAATCTCAGAAGGAACTCTGGTTATCCAAGGAAATCATGATGTTCAGCATTTTCAGTGAACCACAGAGCAACTTCAGTGAGCAGGTCTGTGTGGGTGGTTGTCATGTTGCTACCTCTGATAATACCACCTTGCACTTCAAAATATTTCTTTCACATTGTAGCAGCAAGGGTTCTATTATTACACAAGACTAAATCTTCATTAAAAGAGAGGGGGGAAAGTGCATGCTGTTACAAGTGTGGAGCATGTGAATTCCTACCTCTTAAAATAGAAGACAGTTCTAGTTTTTGTATGTTTTAAATCAAGCCACAAGATTTTCAGGATGTGGAGTTTTTTTTTTCTACCTGGCATAAAGTGCTTCTGCAAAAGCAAATTGTCTGCTTCTGGAGACAAGAGCTAGATTTGAGCACACTTTTGCAAGTATTTAATTGTCTTCAGGTTCTAATTGTTATCTTGACCACAACACAGCAGTGGTCTCTGGGCAAGAAGGAGGACGATTTTGGTTCTGCTCTGCACAGAACTCTGTTCTTCTGCTGAAATCAGTGATGAAAAGCCCTCTAAATTCAGTGGAAGGAGGGATGAAACAGCGACTCATAACAAAGGCAGCATTGTTCAGCATTGCAGGGGTCTGGGATGCTGGTGATGCCTTTCTTCTTTGTGCTCACTTCCTCTGGCTCATTAGGGCTGTGGCTTTTGGTTTTACAGCTCCAGCGTGTATGTTTGCTGTTGGGTGTCAGCAGTGTTTTGTGTCTCTGGTTCTTACTGCGCCACAAGGCAGGTGTTCCAGCAATATTTTCAAATACAAGATCCATTGTAGGGGAGTGGGCTCTCTCCTCCTAATTTAAATGCACGAAATCTAAGACTGGTTTGCATTTCACTCTAGATTAGATTTGCATGATTTGTTGATTATTTTTCCCTTTTTTTTTTAATTCCAGCAATACAGCGTAACTTAAACCCCAAGAGGCTGCCTTAAGCACCTGCATAGCTCTTGTCTTTCTTGATGTGTTGATCAGCAGTGTGTTTCCTTCACACAGGATGTCAGCAGGCTTCATTTTCTATGCTGAAGTGGTAGTAAAATAGCATAAAGAGAGGCTGGGAAAGAGAGAATTATGGGAGTTATCAAGACCCCTGTCTTGTAAGAGGTCCCTGGAGGAGCAATGATACGTTGTTCCAGTCAAGATAAAAGCACGGGCACCCTGGTTAAGCGGGTGCGAGGCACACAGAGTATTTCGGCAGCACCAGTGGGGAGAGAGGATAGTCAGTGTCTCAAGGATAGTGAGTACTTTTGTAAGCATATGCATAAGCTTTCAAAATGCATCTTTTAAAATTCAGATATGTAATGATTCTGTTTTTGCAGGCTAAACTATTAAGATTAATTGCTATCTATTTTCATTCTTTATAATTACTGTAAAGGTTAGAGAGATATATTTGTTCCAAATTAGATTTTATTCTCATACTCAAGTACATGTTTAGATTAATTCTACCTGAAATGGATGAACTATTTTGGTTTTATGAAGCAATATAGGCAAATTTCCCAACTGGGCATTTTAAAAGGAGGATTCTGGAACATCAAATGTACTCATCATCCCTTGATGAAGAGACCTTTTCCCTGCAGGGAAACCTGCATTTGTTGTTGTTCATTCCATATTTCAAAAGCAATTCAGCTATAAATTGCAAAGACACAGTTAAAATACATTTTTAATTACTACTAGTGTTTCCAAGGCTCTCAGAGGTGGCAGCTAGTTTCTTGAAGCATTGTCGTATCTGGGTGCATCTGCTACTAGTGGAAGATAAAAAAATTCTCTCTGCTTTGGTATTTCCAGGTTAGAAATTAATTTATATATATAATTCCCTGTTTCTCCTGTCTTCTCTTCAAAGACGGTATGGCAGCTAAGGAGGTTTTGTCCCCAGCTTCCCCCAGAGCTCTTGAGGAGCCTGGGCTGTGGATTGTGCCAGCTCACTCTCCCTGAAGGGTCCAGATGCTGTGGCTGTACAGGACCAGCTCTTCCTTTGCACCTCAACCTGTGGCCCCCAAGGATGCAGGACGAGGCCAGAGCACCTCCACAGATGGGGAGGAGCCCTCCCTGAAGCAGTGGAGGTACTGCTGCCAATGCCCTGCCTCCTGTGCAGCATGTCTGACTCTGGTTTCCAAGGTTAAAAACAACCGCGCTCTCCTTTAAGGCTGCTGGTGTTACAGAGCCTGTGTATTGTATCCTGCTTTGGGAGAGCTGGAGGAAGCAGTGTTTATAAAAGGATGTGAGATATAAACTAACACTCCCTTTCTGATATCTGAAGATTTATCTTCCAGCTGAATTCCTAAAGGGAAAACTGCAAAAATTCAACCTCAGTGTTAATTAAGAACCCATAAACCGCATTTATCTGAATTTACATATGGAAGAGAAGGTGGTATGATAAAAGAGATTTAACTATACATCCCTCTCTGCACATATAAACACAGTTTTCCCTGTGTTTATGCTAGACTGCCTACAAATGCATCATAATACCAAAAAGGGATCCTTGGACCCCTGAGCACAGCTCTGTGCCAGGGCTGAGTGCTTTGGCAGGCAGCTGCAGCACACAGAGCAATGGGGACTGCTCTGCAGACGAGGGCAGCAGCTATGATCATTATATGAAAGGCAAATCCAGGGCAGGATTTTGAGTGGGGAGAGTTGTGGTCAAAGATGGGAGATGAGCATTTGCGGAGAAAGATGTACAATTATTCTGAACAAGAAGGAAGCACTGCCTGAGCAGCAAGGATGAGTAAACAGGATAATTACCAGGAATTTGCAGAAGTATTACTGCAATCCTGGGTTGGCCTTTGTTTGAGCAGAGAGAAGGCGGTGGAGGAGCCAGAAATAAAATCCTGGTTAAAAGTGGCAATGACAGAGATTTTAGAGTAATTTTAATAGACATGGAGAAAAGGGGAAGGAGAAAAAGTATTAATTAATTTTTGAGCTATCAATGGACCTTGGAGGAGAAGAGAGCAACGAAAATATGCGGGTCTGACTGCTTACTCACAGTTGTTGATGCAAATGTGATAATTTTAATTGGAGAAAAGAATGTGAATAAGGAGATATAAAAGGGAAGCAGGGTAGCACCTCCACCAAAGATAAGAAGAAGACAAAGATAAAAAACAGGAAGAAAATCTCAATGAGCAAAGGATACACCTGGCTGTTGAAGGTGTGGGAGAAGTAGGGAAAAATGAAAAAGCAACTCTAGCTCTTAAGAAAGAGGTGGAGGGCCTGCTTTAATGCCCAAAGGAGAGAGAAGCTGGTAAGAGGAAGAAAAGGAAATCAAAATACTGGAAGCAGAAACCTTGAGCTTTTGAGAAGCCTGGAGATGAGGGGGAGGAGGGAGAGCAAGCAGCAAGCAGAAAAGGAGGTGGAGCTGGGCAGGCTGCTAAAGCCTCCTAGGCTCCCAGGGAGAAGGAAAGAAACCCAGGAAAAAATGGTTAGTGAGAAGCTGAGAGGAAGCACAAGGCAGGTGTGGGGACATGAGCTACAGAATTAAAAATGGAGCAGTGGATTGCAGTAGGAATGAAGCAGGAGAGAGGTTTGGTAATGCATCCTCACACAAAGCCTTCCTCCCATTGTGTCAGAATGTGTTTCTGTCAATTTGATTAAATTAAGCAGTTGATCTCATTATCCAGGTGATGGGTGGGTGCTGATGCATAGCCCTTAGGAGTACATAGAGCCTACAGGAAAAATCTATTTACGGGTCAGTGGCCAAAATTTTAAAAATCCCAAAAAATTCCCAAGCAATGTGGTCCCAAACAAAGCCTATCTTTTCCCATTTCCTTTTTTTTTTTTTTAAATTTTTTTTTATTTTCCTTTTGGTGGTGAAAGAGCAAGAGCAGAAACAAAATCCTCTGCATCTGATGTGAAGAAAAACATCTGATTTCTGGTCTTCATAAGGAATGCCCAAGGAGCAAAGTGGCAATTTTTTTCTACTGCTGCTACTGCAGGAGCTGCAGCCCCACTGTCTCCCATGGGAGAGCACAGACCACACTCCAAGGAGCTGCATTTCACTCCTCTCAACAGGGATTTGACTCCACCTCTCTCTGGTGATTCCCTAAGGGCTGGGCTGATGAGTCCTTTGCCTGTCACATTTTGTACAAGACACAAAGTGTCACCAACCGTGACTGGTGTGTGTCACCTGCCTGGGCTGTTCTCTCTGGAGGTACATGGCAGGTTGATACCCACTGGCTGCCCAGTCCAGGTTGTGGTTGTTAATTAAATTCCTCCATCTTTCACAAGCGGACCCTGCAGGGTGGTGTTGAGGGGTATCTGCCCTCCCTGCTGGCAGCCAGAGGTGTCCACAGAAGAGTTGCTGGGGCAGAAACAGAGAAGGTGAATGGCTTTGTGGCCTGAGCCTGGTTAGAAGACCAGGGAAACACGTGACATTTGTTTTAGATGGGCTGATCTTTTTTAAGCAAGCATAGTTATCTGGGATGATCAAACATAAGCAGCCACCCTGAAAGAGGACTCCCTGACAGCTTTCACACTGAGTCCAGTGGATGCTGGAAGGTGACTGGAGTGGTGCAGTTAGCAATGTATGGAGGAGATGAAACCACCTAAGGGAACACTTGGTTGGTGGGGCTTGGTGTCTCCCTCTGAGCAAGGACTGGTTCATTTGTTCTAAAGCACAAGTCTGATGAGAAGCGGCTCAGGGAGCTGGGGGTGTTCAGCCTGGAGAAAAGGAGGCTCAGGGGAGACTTAATCACTCTCTACAGCTGCCTAAAATGAGGCTGTAGCAAGGTAGGTGTTAGTGTCTTCTCCCAAGTAACAAGTGACAGGACGTGAGGACATCTCAAGTCGTGCCAGGAGAGGCTTAGATTGGATATTAGGAAAAGTTTCTTCATGAAAAGGGTTGTCAAGTTCTGGCTGCCCAGAGAAGTGGTTGACTCACCATCGCTGGAGTTATTTAGAAGAAATGTAGATATAGCACTCAGGAACATGGTTTAGTGGTGGACTTAGCAGTGCTGGGTCAACACTTGGACTCAATGATCTGAGGTCTTTTCCAGCCTGAACGTTTCTATGATTCTATGATTTGCTGAGCTCATGGGGCTTTTGGGGCAGCAAACATATGTGCTTGAGCATAAATGTGGTCTTCAGAAAAGAAGAAATTAAGGGAGATCCTAGATCTTGCTCTGTGCCATGCCTTCCTCTCTGCACTGAGATTGCGAAGCTCCTTGCACAAGGAGCAGCAGGCAGTCTGCTCAGCAGGGAAACAGGATTCATTCCTCTCCGTGGCTGTTTGCTCCCAGCAGCACAGAGGTGCTGGGCCCCCTTCCCCAGGAGCTCACCAGCAGCCCTGCTTGCCGAGGAGACCCTCTGGACAGAATCAGGGATCTCACACCACCCCTCCAAGCCCCAGCCATGTTCCCCAACACGGCTATTTCTCTTCAAGCATGGTGGATTCCATGGGCTGCTTTGGGCAGATTTCTGTAGACCTGTCAAGCATCTCACCATGTGTGTAGCCTTTGTTTTTGCTGCTCCTCTCTGGCCTGGGTAAAGTGCATGTGCTCAGTGCCAAAACTTTCCTACCATTTGCTGAGTCTACTGCAGGCTTTCCTTATCCCAGCTGCAAACTCCAGACCCAGGGCTGAAGCTGGAGAGGGAGAAGCTCTTGGCCAGTGGTTCCAATTGCTGATATGGAGGTTTGAGGTCCCTGGCTCTCAGCACCATCCCTGTTCAGTGGAGCTCAGGGTCACCTCTCCCACTCCCCCAGCCGACGCCGAGCCTGCCCGCAGTGGGACTCAGCTGGCACTGGCTTAGAGCAAGGCGTGCTCTCGCTGATGAAGCGAGGTCTGTTTAATACTTGTCTGCACTCAATGTGTAAATATTATGAGGAATCTGAAAAAAATCTCCTGAAAGCCACTTTACACAGATGTTACCATGAATAGATTATTGTCCATTTATGGCCGAGGGAGAGACTTTGTAATTTACAGTTGATTTTATATCTCTATGATTTCTGTGGCACTGGGAGTAGTTTGCAAAAATCTATTAATAACAAAGAGGACAGAGTTAGGATCTCTGTAATAGGAGAAAGAAGGGTGGTGGAAGGGTGATTTATGATTACTCAAAGAAAACAGTTTTATCTGTTTGCTCAAAGGCAGATTGTCTTCTTAAGAAAAAATATTGCTATGTAAACAGGGATACATAATCATTTATAATGAGACAATTTAAACAGGTGATTCTTCATAAAAGTACAAATAAATGTACTGCTGTTTTGACAACAATCTCCTTAATGGCCAGCGTCCCCTTTAATTAGCTCTTGGATATGCTGCTTTAGACTTTCCTTTACCAGCTCCACATGCTACGTGACCTCCTCACAACTGTCTTAGCTTGGGGGGTGGCTTTTGTACAACTGAAACTTGGAAAGGTTGCCAACGTTTAAAAGAATCACAGCAGAAGAAAGCCCTGAGATTTTCTGATAACCTTAAAAGCAATGTGGAATGTAGCCTCACTCCAGGCATCAGACCCAGAGGGGTGCTAGATCCAAGGGAAGTTCTTGGCTCAACATTTGCTTATCAGTGTGCATGATAAATTCAGTTTGTTAGTGCCATGTGAGGAGTGTGTACAGAAACATGAACACAGAGCCATAAACCAGGGCCACCTTGTCCATGGGAAGATTTCAGTACTGGCAGAGGAGCCCCAGAAATGGCTTTTGTTGTGGATTTTGAGGTTGGGGACAGAGGGACAGGCTGAGAGGGAACTAACATAGCGGCAGACACTGGCCTCTGATGCGTCTCACAGTTTGGGCTTGTTTTTATACTTAGTGAAGTTACATTTTAGGAACACCCCTGTCCCAGGAATGCATATGCAACTAAAAATAACTCAAAATTAATGTAAACTAAAGTCAGCCCACCTGGCGGCTGCAAACACAGTTATCTCCTGTTCTTTCCTTCCTTCCTTCCTTCCTTCCTTGCTGCTTGCTTCCCTGGGCTAAATTCAACCAGAGCACAGGTGTCCTCCTGCACACCAGCACTGGAAAGATGAAGCAACTGCTTTTCTGTTAAACTAGTGGGAGATTGATCACTTGTGTTGATTTACCTGTGAGTTGGAGCAGGGCGGTGCTAATGTCCTGCGGATGCTTCCTTTCCAAACCTCAGCAGTCACAGAGGGAGACAGTAAGGTGAGGCTTGGGATGGCTGCCCCACCTGATCCACAAGGAAGCAGATCCCCTCAGACCTCACAGAGAGAGGAGACAGTACGACACCAGCCAAAGCCAAACATAACCATGAGTAATGTCAGCACAGGCAGTAGGAAGACCCATCCTGGGGTTATACCTTTCCTCTACTCCTTTGATCTTCTCTTGGACTCTTAACAGTTACCAGTTGAGGTCTTCTTTCCATCACAGCTGAAGGGAGATAAGCAGACATAGACAGTTGAATAATTTTATTTAGTTAGACCTTTAGTTTAGTTAGACAAAAAGCATCTGCTTCATGTTCCTTTCAAACAATGTCTTCAAAGACAGCAATTTCTTCTGGCATAACCATGGTGATCCAAATCTAACTTGAAGGTGAGACAGGGCAGAGCTGCTCAGCCAAGTCCTGCTCTTGGAAGCCATCACCAGCTGTGGACATTTTCTGGATTTTCTGGGTACAAGGGAACACGGGGCTCTTTATCAGCTTTTCCAGCAATTCCTACGTGGACGTGTACACATTACCTAAATTTTTGCCCTCTGCATTTCCATATATGTAACAAGAGTAAAGATAATTTTTCTAAATAGCTTTTGGATCTAATGGAGAAAGACACCACATATAGGATTTCTGAATATGGAATCAGGCCCAGCAGGTAGCCTGCAGGCCACGTCCTGCCTTCAGCTTTGAGGTGTTCTTTTAGCAGTCCTTTGAGGACAACCTACTGCCCTTGCATGTGAGCTAGCACCTGGACCTGTGAGCAGTGTGGGGTGCGTAGAGGGTCCCAAAAGGGAGCCAGCCCACACTGCTCCAGAGGCCACTTCATCCTGGAAATGTTGTCTGGATGGAAAATGGAGCTTCACAGTGTTATCCCTGTGTTTCGACACAGGTTTGATTTTCATCCTTGCATGTGTAACAGGTTCATACACTGAATGGTAATTTAAAATGTCAGGTTTTACCCTGAATGAAAGGCACCAAATATGTTGGCAAGAAAGCAAAATCCAAGGCTGTTCTTGTGCCATTTGCTTTCTTTCAATAAGCTTTAAGAAAAGGCAGCAGTGCTGTGTTGGCAGCAGCTCTGGGCACTGGCCCAGGGAGGAAGGTGGGTGTGAGCCTGCCCTGCTGTCTGCTCTCCATGTTCCCATCAACTCAGCTACTAATGACCCTCCTGAAATCTCATTTCTCAGCCTGCCTCTCTTTATGGTAGTGCTGCACCTATGTGGGGGGGCAGAGGTTGCCTCTTCTCCTACTTGTCAGCCTAGTCCAGAGAGGGCCACCTCAATGATGGACAAGGGTTTGACCCTTAGGGACTGCCACCAGATTTCCTGGGCAAATGCACTTGTCCCCAGCCACTGAAAAGAGGCAAGACCTCCTTCTATATTCTTATTTTTAACCAAAAGGGACATGGGAGAGGGAGCTCAGGTGGTCTGAAGTGAGATACTGTCAAGATGGGAGATGCTTGGGAGACCTCTCACCAAGAATTTCCAAGCACCCCTCTCTACTTGGCTTCCACTTCTCAGGTAGGCTGCTTGCTCTGCCAGTTTGAAGGATCTCAGCAAAGAACCACTCAGAGCTGGTCAGAAACACAGCAGGGAAGCAGAACAAAGGTGCCAAATGAGGCAAAGTGGCAGAGGAATGGGGTGTTGTTCAGAGAGAGCTGCAGAGAAAGAAAAAGACAAGCCAAAAGGAAAGAAATCCTCACTGCTGTGCGACTGATGGATAGGCAAAAACAGAGAGGAAAGAGGGAAATGGAAAGATATAGTTACTTACAGTTCTTCAGCTGATCTTCTAAACACATTGAAGCCCACCACATTTTTTTTCAAACAGATATTCATCCCTCTTGTGAATCCAGGAGAATTATGTCCATGCTGCCAGTACTCTCTATGTTCATACTACATGTAAAATATGCAATTGATTTCATACATGAGGTGCTCTTTTGAAGTTCATGGCTGCTTTCTATGTAGAAACCCTCTCTTCGGTATCTTTTCTGCTGCTCTTCTCCTGAGTGTCATTAGATAAGGGAAACACAACAGGCACTACCACCACTTTTACTGTGTCTTTTGAAAGCTTATATTGCTCTCAATTTGCTTTGATTTTATTCTTGATATCTCAAGAATTCCTCATGACTACACAAAAGGAATTATTGGTAATTCAGTTGGGGCTTTATTAACAAATTCTATCTGCTCTCTAAAAGGTTTGTCACTGCGCAAGGTTCAAACCTTCCATCCATACCAGACCATTCCCATCTTTCCTTTATTATTGCTTGTATAAATTGCTTTTCATTTTGTTAATGCACATAATTTTCTCACTGAGCACAGGTTGGAACAAAGGGCTCAATAATATCTAATGGGTTTTTTTGCTTTTGTCTTCACTGGGGCTTTCAGCTGGGCTCTGAACACTACCACAGCTAATACAGATGACTACAGTAAATGCTGAAGCCTGAGTAGGCAAAAAATAATTTCAGAATACATACAAGAGAACGTGTTTTCAAACCTCCTGGACTTGCAATTCATCCTAGAGTTGTTAGAAGCCAGCAGAAGCAACTGCAGACCCAGTAGTCAATGTCTTTAGATTATCAAGGAGAATGCTGATGTTTCAGAGGACTGAAAAAGATATACCACACTTAAATATATTCAGAAAGGGAGGGAAACAAGCTCTCAGGGAGTTATAGACCAGTCTGCCAAGCTTCAGTTCTCAGAAAAATACTGTGAATATTAAGAACATAGGAAAAAACCCCTGGCCTCTTTCTTGGCTTGAATTGGTGTATCCTGGTAGGTACTGATAATACAGATAAAGTTCCCTGTCTCAACTGCTTACAAGGCATATCCATCCAGAGACTGGATATTAATTTGTACAACATTCTTGGATAAACACCAGTGAGTCAGAGAAACAACCACTGACATCAGCAAGGCTTTAGTATTGCTCCACAAAACTCTCTCAAGAGCAAGCTAAGCAAATATGGATGAAATAAGCAGTAAATCTGCTGGAAAGCTGTGCTCAAAGGATAGTTACCAGAGATCCATGGTTAGACTTGAAGGCCTTATGCTATAGATTTCCTATGGACCAGTCTCAGGCCGAGCAGAAGCCAATGTATCCATTAATGGTCAATGGACGACGGCCTCACTTGTGGATAAGAGAAATGCCTTTGACAGGCATAAAGCATTTCTTCTGCTGATATTGTCCCTCTCCCCTCTCCTGCTCTGTTATGGCCTTATCTCAGTGTCTTTATTGTCTTTCTTTCCCTCTCCTTGAAAGGCAGCCTCTCTTGTATCAGTAGTTTTTCTGACAACACTGCCTCATAAACAGCAATTTTCTTCAGTTACACATTCAAAGGAGGTGTTTTTACCCTCGGGTGTTTAAGCACATAAAATTGAAACATGGGGTTTTGTTCCTTTTTTACATTCTCAGAAGGGTGATCTGTTGTGCCCTCCCAGTGACGTGCAACTTCCTCTCACACCTTTGGGATAAAATCTCTGCATTAAGGGTTTAAACAAAAGTGTGGTCTACAAGCTTAGAAACAAACAGAAGGATAATAAAAAAAGCTATTACAAGATGAGAGTCTTACAGATGCTTATTTTCATCCCATGTTAGAGATTAAACTAGAGACTTAGGTGGCAAGCTCCATGCAGGGTCAACGCAGAGAATGAGTGAAGCGTTTCTGGTGGGTGATTCATCCTGACTAACACCCTGAGTTACCTGCTCACGCTGCCAACAGCAGGACTCAAGGGAGACTGGGCTTCTGGAAGGGGCTTCAGCCAGGTGGCCAGGAGGTGCTGCCAAAGGCACTGTTCTGCCAGGAACCCGTGAACCTGCTTAGCTAAAGGAAGGGGTCAGCAAATTTCTAGGGAGAGTGGTAAATGTAGAAACTCATATTGTCCAGAGATGGTGGGACAATATTGTAGCACTGTTCCTTCAGTGCTACACAGGACTGTAATTTGCTCCAGGAACTTCATTTTTAGAACTCTGTTTCGGTTGTCCTAAATTGTATTGATGTTTAATTTTTGTAGGTTTTGTCCTGTTAAAAAAACGGTTTTAGCTGAAGAAAGGCTTGGTAAAGCTGTCAGCACATCCTGCCTTTTTGCTGACCTGAAAGGGATAAAAAATAAAATCCTATCTAAGCTGAACTGGGGAGTGGTACTTTGACCCATCTCTGCTTCCTGTAAATCCTTATCTCCTGTCTTTGCTTTGACCCTTCACTGTAATTTCTACCTCCAGGTGATCCAGGCTCTTTGGAGTGCTTCTTCCTTCCCAGTTCAGGGAAACAGACCATTTCAATTTTGTACTAGATGCCTAAGGGATTCAAAGTAGGAGTCATTCCATTGACTCAGCTTTCACCTTCATGTCAGGTTTGTTGTTTGATCTTGCCAAGAAAACGGGTGTTCATTTACCTGAGGAAATTATGTCTGAACTGAGAGAGCCCTCCAATCATCATGCAGGAGCAAAGAAATAATTACCAGCTCTCACACCCATGTTTCTAGCACCTCTCCATTGCCCCCTTCTTTTCTGTTCCATAAACCTTATCTTCACTCACACACTCTTCCTCAAAACCAGTGCTTCTTATCATCTCCCTTCTGGCCTGAAAGATGTTCACCATCCACCATCCTTTTGTCACGTCTTCCAGCAAAAAGTTTAGAGTGTCAGCTCATGGCCAGCACTGCCAAGGGGAGCTCCCCAAAACCACTTGCATGAGTACCCCTGGACTATCCTTTGGTACAGCCACATCAGGCATTATGTGTGCAGGGCTGCTTGTCCTTGTCCTCCTCCATTAGTCAGTACTCGCCTGTTGTCTGCAGCGCTGTATTTAAACAGTGAACTACCTGGAGCACACCCTGTCCTTTCCTTTTGTGATTGCACAGTGCTTCATAAAATGGGATATTGCTTCATGGCTCGTGCTCTTCAACATGAACGAAAAGCAAACAAACTATATTAATACTACTAAAAGTCTTTCCTTACTTCCTGCTTTTGTCTTTCCTTTTTTTGTTTATTTTTTCTTCACCGTTACAGCTTTTATTCATTTAAATAAAAGAACCACTCAGATACCACTTGATTTTTATCTTTCCAAAGAATGTTCACTTCTTAGTCCAAAGTTAAAAATACTGAATACTGAAACAAGCAACGTGGAGGTTGTTTTTAATAAAATAATTTATCTTGGTGGGCGCTGCTGTTGTTTGGGAAAATGTCTCAGCAAAAGCCTGAGCATAGTACTGAAACCAATCCCTAGTTAATTTGTTTTTCTTTTTACTTTGATCAATACCTCAAAGAACAACTCTTTTATATTAAAAAAACCCAAAGTCGCTTACGCCTTTCTTTTTGATCACTTTAAGAACTGCTACTGAATAATTAACTTTGTTCTTAGAAAACATCCTCACTTCCTCTCAGATGCATCACTAAGCATGCCATACAAAACACAAGTCACAGCTGCAGCTCGTAAACTACAATTTTTCTTTTTTTTTACTGCAAATAGCAAATTTGCCCTCAAATGTTATTTTAGTTACTCACAAACTATGTGTATACAGGAGAAAAGTGTACCAAATAGTTTCGGCACTTTATTGGAGAGAAGATATCCACAATTTATGCAACACTCTATGGTCAGTAATATCTAGGCACTAGAAGTCTTACATGTAATCCTCATTTCTTCATGTGGGACCTGAACCCTGCTTCCCCAGAGAGTGGTCTGAGCAGCAGCCTGAGGGGTATTTATGGAAAAGGGCCTGACATGGAGTTCTTCTGCAATCCTGCTGGGGATGGGGTATGGCAACAACCTTACTAATTTTGCTGTTATTTTGCTTCAGGGATAGAAAAGAGAGACACAGACACTACAGCAAGTTACAAATTGTTAATAAAATTAAAACTTTTGTATTATCTGTTTTTTTTCCTAGCAAAGACTGTTACTAAAAATTGTATGTAGGTAAGCAAAAGAAAAGGCAAAGTTAAATTATATAAAATACCAGATTGTCATAAACTATGGGAAATTTCAGCTTCTGGTGTGCTTGGGCAGCAGTCTGATAGAAAAGAGGACAAAGGATGGGACTGGATTTTTAGTATGAGCAACTTGTTCTCCATTTGTATGTTCACTGCAACCCCAAGAATTAATGGTGCTATAAATGAGCCACCGAAATGGTTAGAGTTATCTACATATTCTATTTATTTTATAATAGCTGTTAATCTTATACCTGATTGGGTAACACAGATCATCACATCTTGATTTTTGTGTGCTTAATTTAAACAGTAATTAACTGTGCATTATATATGCAAATTGCAATGCAGAAGTCTCTGTAAGTAAATGAGGATGGGGCTGTAGTCCAAAAACAAGTGTACAAAGCTGTTGCTGAATTCCTATGTGAGCACAGAAAGGAGAAAGTTGAAGAAACAGGATAGCTACTCTGTTATAGGCCAGCCCATGCCAGTAGGTGTCCAGACACACGGTGAAGGGAAAAGGAAGGTATTAACCTAAGGGGCCACATCCATCAGAGGCTCATGACCAGAGTATCCCTTCTGGACGAGTTCTGCTGTCATAAAGTTTGGCTGCTTTCATGGCTCAAAGTGAACAGAAGAGACCCAAAATGCTGTAAGAAGGGATGTAAATGACAATGTTCCTTCTCGTGGAAATGAAAGAAATAGAAATCTGGAAGCTGAAGTGCAAATACACACTGAACTCAGGCTGACGAGATTTGGTACACTGCTTTTCTGTCCAGACCCATGATTTACCTTTGAAACTGAGTTCAACGGGACATCTAAATAATTGTTTCTGTGTGCTGAAGTCCAGTGACAAACCAGATTTGCAAAGAAAGCACAAACCTTTAATTGCAATGACTCCATTGCCTTAACGACCACTTAGGCTCTTGTTTCATGGTCACATCCATGAGAAAGTTCACATCCTGGTGGAGATAAGTCCTGTTTCCCCCAGCTCCTGCACACATGCCACCCCTCCTCCCTTTTGCCAACACATACACTTGTGTGGCCAGGCAATAAATTGGCTCTGGGAGTTCATCTGGCTTGAAACAAGCCCTTTTTCCTCTAAAAAGAACTGCCCGCAAGCCCCCTCAGCACTGCCTTTGGGGTGAGCCACTGACAACAAAACCCTGGGTGAGGTGGTGGCAGCCTGCTCTCACTATCTCTCCTGCTGGGGACATGAATTTCTCAGGATCAAGTGGTCAGAAAGAGGCAAGAATCCCAAATTGTTCTAAGTTTTATGGGAGGGATTTAAAAAATTGGCCAGTCCAAACTTCTGTACTAAGGCAATTAACTTGTCTTTATTCTTCACCTGAGATATACCTTTTCTCCACTGTTGTTAAAAACTTTCAGTGATGGATGTGCTTTTATATTCAAGATAAAACAAGAGAAAATTTCTCCCCTCTATCTCCCTGAATCCATCTAATCCTTCTTCCTTCCTTTTAACTTATCTTTACATGTGTATCTATTGAGCTGTGGAAGAGATTTGAGTGAAGTGTTCTCCAAAAATTGCCTATGGTCTTCAATGTACCTATAGAAAAGCATACATTGATATTCCTTAGGAGATTAATATTCCTTAGGAGAGGAAGGAATAAATACCTCAACATGTACACACCTTCAGTAGGTATTTGTTTTTAAAAATAGGTATGTAAACAGCCATGCTAGAACTTGCAAAACTTCTTGGTGTAATTATTACTGTCCTATGACTGTACTCCTGTATGATGAACACTCTTTTAACATAGTTCCATGTAAACATTTGATGAGTTAAGAAAAAGCTTTCTTGTTTGTTGGAAATAAGTTCCATTGGGTTATACTATAAGAGACCTAAGTTCCTTGAAATGTTAAAGGAATAAATTTTTTGTGTTGCTAAAGCATAAACTGCTGGAGCAGTTTGTTCCTGAAGGAACGCATCCCATATGAGGGACCCATATGGGGCACAGTGCTGGAGCACTGCACGAAGAACTGCAGCCCATAGGAAAGACCTTTGTTGGAGGACTGTGTCTCATTGCCTCATTTGATGGACCCCATGCTGGAGCAGGGGAAGAGCATGAGGAGCAAAACAGAGAGAACATGTGATGAACTGACTGCAACCCCCATTTCCCAAGTTCCTGCACTTCTGGGGGGAGGAGGAGGTAGAGAAATTGGGAAAGAAGCTGGGCCCAGGAAGAAGGAAGGGACTGAGGGGAAAGGTGTTTTAAGATCTGGTTTTATTTGTCGTTATCCTGCTCTGATTTGATTGGTAATAATTTCCCAGGTTGATTCTGTTTTGACTGTGACAGTAACTGGTGACTGATTTTTCCCTGTCACTATCTCAACCCACAAATTTTTCATTCTATTTTCTCTCCCCTGCCCAAATGAGGGGGAGAGTAATTGATTGGTTTGGTGGGCACCTGGTACCCAACCAGTGTCAGCCTACTACCACACATAGTTGTGTTGGAAGTGAGATAGCCAAAGCAACCATTGGCAGGGTTGCAATCTTGTAGTGTGTAAAGTAGGAAAACTGGTCATGACAGCAAACTCCAGGCTGCCCACAGCAGACAGCATGAATATAACCATTGTCTTGGCAATGTGGGAAGACTGTATGCTCGGTCTCTCATACGAGGATGCTTCAAAGCAATCCAACTCTCACAGATGTCAGTTGCCCCTAAGTAATCCTATTGTAGATCAATACTTTTAATTTTATCCATCTACTGATCTTCAAGGTCACTTCTCCAGTCTTTCTCATCCTGCAGGCATTCCTCAGGTCGACATCTTCTCCTCTGGCCCTCAGATCACTAAGTCTGTTGTTCAATATCGTCAGGATACAGCCAACAAATTCTACCTTCTTTGTCTCTACTTTTGGTCATCTACCAGTGATTGTAAACACCTCAAATTGTCATTGCTCTTTATCTCATGCTTTTATTATGAACATCTGATACACATCTCCAACTGAAAGTTGTTCAAACAGTGCTTGAAGAACCTTTTGCCTCTCCCTGTCTACAGTTTAGTGAAGACATTGCTTCTGTTAGACTCTGTATTCTCACCAGGACTCTTTCCCTTGCTCATCTGAGCCCTGCACCACAGACAGAGTCACAGGAGCTGTGAGACACTCTGCCTGGGTAAATAAATGTGACAACAATGCTTGCAGTGACTCCTTCTGGAACATCACTGCCACGTAAGGTCATATTTGTTTTCATAGCCTTTGTTTTCTGACCTGTTGATTATAAGAACTTTTTGTTTTGCTGTTCTGACTAAGCTGTTTGTCTTTTGTTGTATCTCATCTGCTGATGAATAGATATCCTCAGCAAACCAAGACTGCTGAACACCCCTGAGACTCCAGTCTCTGTGCAGATATTTGTTACACAGCACTACGAGACACTGCAAGGAGATGATGTCCCTTCTTCTATGCTGGCAGTGATATCAAAGCAATGATTTAATTACCTGTGTACTGAGAAAGGTTTTGCAAAATATAAGTGATTTTGCAGAGAAATCCGTAAATTTTCAGTGTCTTGCTACAGCAGCATTGTCGTCAAATGCTTTCCTACAATCACTGAAGTGTAAGAGTACTACTTGCTACTAATTTTTTGTTCATTAGTATTATGTAGCATAAAAGTATGGTCAATGAACAAAGAACTGCAAAGGAAACCAGCTAGCTCTACTTAGTGGTTTGTCTTCAGAATAATTGTACTAAGCCCCGTACTGGGCAGGAGCATTATTTATCTCCAGTTGTTTTCTTGTGTAATTCTGTCATGGTGGATTTCCTCCTTTCCTTTGAAATGAATTTTAGTTCCCTGCTGTAGTTGTATTCTTTACATCACTTAGAGTGGATGTACACTTCCTATTCTTGCTGACAGTCTTTATAAGTCTGTAGCTGGCTGCTGGAAGCTTCCAGTTCACACTATGTAATTCATGTGATTACCCAGATCTTTTCTCTTACTTACATTGCCAGGTTCAGTCTTGTTTCAGCTGGGGGTCTATATAGCGCACAATAGAAGTAGTCCATGATCCACGTCGGAATAACCTGTATTGCCCTGTGTGTTTTGTGCTTGCAGTGATTCACTTCTGCTTCCTTCCTGTGGAAAGTCCCAACACATTCTCAGCTGTATCTGTGAATGTGCTTCTCATGGGTCTCAAGGTCTAGCCCACGTGATTGGAAAGGGATTCCAAGTCCTCCAGACAGAAAACTCATCTGAAGAGAAGAAGTTGGCAATAGTGCCGTGATACTTCTGTACTAGTTTGAAAACAAACCAGTGGGAGACAGCAAGTCAGAATAACAATTTAACATGAAAATTAAAAACAAAGGCAGAAAACACTGGTTTAAACTGACAGAGTCAGGATACGACCTGACACCCTGCTGGTCAGGGTGGCGGTAGCAGCCCGATAAAATGGTGGCTGCAGTCCCCCTGAAGTGATGGATGTGGCTCTGTTGAAGCAGTGATCCTGTAGAAGGGTCTGGTGTTCCTCGGAAGGTCCAGTGGTGGCTGTGTGGCTCTTGTCCTCTGGGGGTCCAGTGGAAAGGCTGTCTGTGGTGTTCCAAACCTCCGAGTATATACAGATGGGAACACTCAGTTCCTCCTCCTGGGCAGAGCATCTCACAATGGGATGGTGAGTCATGAGGCAAGGCATCGATGGGCCCATTAACAGGAGATTGTCCAGGAGCAGTTATCTGTGACTCATGTGGCAAGGCATTGATGGGCCCATTAACAGAACATAGTCCGGAGGGAGGAGGCAGGGAACACTGCCCCACCTGGTTTCAACAGCTCATGAAGATGGTAATAGAGTACACTGCAACCCAGGACAACTTCCTATTGCACGACTGAGCCAGCGACTCTGAGTGACCACTTCTAACCAGGAAGGGACCCATTTCCATAGACTCTGAAACCGTATCACTAAATCTGTCACTACACTAAAAATCCTACAGTTAAGAGTAAAGAGGTGTATCTAAATGTGAAATGCTCAAATTGTATAAAATACTTCTACTCTCATTCTTCCAGAGAGCCACATGGAAGGCTCTTGATCAAAGGTCATATTTTTCTTGCTTTCTTGCTTGTGAACTACCATCAGAAGCACATCTGTTTTACATGTAAAATATGAACTCAGGAACTCCACTCAAGCAGTATAGTTTGTGCAATTTTATACCTTTGTGAATAAAACAAGTGGTATTACTGTGATGGACATTTGCTGTGTTGAATGTTCATTTCTGGTTTTACTAACATTAAAACACTACTATCCACCTGATCAGTGTTAATAGGTATTAAACTGTATGAACTATGAAAAGTACTGACAGTGCTGGAGAAGTTTCTGTGGACACTTTTGGAGGACTATAAATGCTAAACAACTAAAAAAACTTGGGCAGGCTAGAAAGCACGTTATATAACCGGTCTTTATCTCAAGTCACAGGATAACGATGGCTTTCTTCTTTGTGCGATTAGTTCATTACTTTTTACTTATAGCCAGAACCTCTTTTTTGTGATTGTCAGTTGCAGGTGATGTTCTTAGGCCGTCATCTGCCCTTTGCTAAAAACCTCCATGCAAGGACTGAAACTCCTGTTAGGACGCCATCAAGAAATCTGCCGTAATGATCCCAGCTGGTGCAAGTCAGAGTGGGCTTGAGGCCTCTTGGAGAGCATGGTGGAGAGCTGCTGCCCTTGCAACAGGCTCCTCGAAATCAGTCATCCCCTGCCATCCAAGAGCCAAGTGCTTTACAAACAATATGCACCTACTCCTAAGCCCTTGGATAGCTACAGAAGTCAGTCAGACCATGGTAAGCATTGAATTTTTGACACTAACACACAGAATGTGGAAGCTTCTCCACTTGTTATGTGCTGTGAATCAACAGGCCAACAAGCTTCTGCCAGTAAATCCAAATGCTGTCATCAAAGCAGCTGCTCAGGAGCTCAGAGGTATGAGTTAATAGATCCTGACAAAGTCAAGCTCGTAAATAACTTAATCAAAATACATAAGAGTGTCAGATAACCTTTTTCTTTCAGCACTGAAGATTAACAAAAGGCTCATTGTCACCAAATCACAAAAGGTTGCTGAGGCTATTTTTTGCTGAGTTTCTTAGGAATTAGAGGATAGCTGGCAATTTCACTTACAAATATTTGCCTTCCTAGTCAGGCAGTGGAAGCTTGGAAGGCTGGAAGAATGATGGCTGTTCTGCATTTGCAGAGAAGGCAAATGAGCTCTAAAGCTACAATCTCTGTTTAGGAAACCTTCTCTTGGATTGGTATACAGAGCTGGAAGCCTCTATTAAAATGTGTGTTCTGGATCTGGCCCTGGCTTCTGGGACTAGGGTCTAGCACAATCCACCTAGACACTGGCTCCCAAAGGCAGCAGCCATGCTGACTGACCTCTCTGGGTGCTCCGGGGAGCGTCTGCTGTGCTGAGCAGTCCCAGTCGTTTTCTCATCACTCAAAAGATCAGCGACAGCAATCTGCATGCCTTGCTTGGCAGCCATCCCAGTAGCACAAGAGCACACTGTGATGGGCTCTTTGAATTTCTAGGCTCGTGTGACTATTTTTCAGACCTTGTAACAGCAACATTTCACACTATCTTCCACGGTTTATGGATACAATGGCACTGTAAGTGAAATATTAGGCATACACTCTCCAACAGACTAAGTAAACCCATAGAGATGATCAGGGATTTCGAGCTCTACTTCCTTAAGAAGAATATATCCATATATATGGACACCCTCCCCCAAAAGAAGGATGGATTTGGAACCTCTGCTCTCAGACAGGTCCCATTCTCGCATGTGGAATTCCAAGAGCAATGACAGATTAGAAACTCATGCCAAAGCCGCTCAAGCATTTAATAGAGTCTGAAGAAGGCAGTGTCAATCTTTCCTTTGTCCAGAATTACTTTAGCAGAAGTATGCAGGCTCTTCACATTCTCTGCATGGTTCAAGTGAAGCAAAATCTCATCTAAGTGCTGCAATCTCGGGGCATTACATTACATTTAACCTAAATCGTTAACTGTTGTTGATTCTCCATGTTATAATTATATTGGCTAGAAATGGGATCAAGTCAGCAGCGTGGAGGAGACGTCAGTGGGGTGACTGTGAAATGACAGGCAGCAGCACCAATCCCCGGCCCCTCCGCGCAGCTCGTGTGCACTCGCAGCTCCGGGCGGGGAGGGCTCAGGGGAGGAGGGGGGCTCTGCACATATGTCCAGAAATTGCTGCAGTGGATGGCTTGGCTCGGCTCTCGCTGCTATTTAAAGGCACATGAGCTGCATGTTAAATTGGGCATTAGTATTTGCCTGGCTCTCCAAAATACAGCGGATCTGACTGTGCTGTACACACACTGAGGACAGAATGCAGGCAGAGCCCATAAGCACAGAAATTACAGGACACCAGGGGCTGACTCCCGCGTCTCCTCTCCAGGTGACAGTTTCATAAGGGCAACTCCCTAAACCAGAACAGTATTAGCAAATTAGAGTTATGGCTTGCCACTGTGCTTTGAGCTGCCAAGAAATGCTTGATTTCTTCTTCGAAGTGCCAGCTCAGGTAAATCTCTGGACTTTTAGTTCAAGAAGAGAAAGAGTATTTTCAAGCACATGGAAGCTGAAAAATTAAAGAGGATTTGTCTCTTCCATCACCAAAATACTCAGCATGGGTGCCCATTGCTAGCAGCTATTCCAGCTCTGTAGGAAGTGGCTGTAAAGCCTCAGGACACCTGAAGATTTACAGTGGACATATTCTAGGAAAATAAAACAAGGAATTCTGCTAAGTCCTTAAATTGCTGTCTAAAATACTTACCAGCTGACAAGCAAGATATTACCAGAAAGGTTTTAAAACACAAGTAAGTGAGAGAGCAACCACAGCACAAAGAAACTGAAGCTGTGTCTATACTAGCAAATTAAATGTGCCTGGGGCCACTCCCTGGCACTGAGGCCAGTCGGCAAGGAGCAGCCTGCATCCCTAACATTAAACTGTCTTACCCTCCAAAACAGGGTGGCCACATGGAAACTGGTTCTGGGAGCAGTCCCCGGCCCACGGTGGTACTGAACTCTACCCAGGAACTGGTTAGGATAGAGCTACTTGGCACTGGTCCAAATGTGTCAAGATCTGTGCTAAAAATCTGTGGTGTGGAGGATAGGGAGTGCTGAAGGGTGTTCCTGGTACTGTTAAACGTGGCAGTATTAAGGTAGCCTCAGAATTTCAACCTTTGCTATGGACAAAAAGAAAAATCTCAGAAAGAATAGGAGCAACTCCACCCTTTTAGGTTCCTGGTTGGGAGCATGAGGACACATAAGATGTGCACTTTGCCCCGAAAGCCTTGCTGACAGTAGTCAGCCCTCATACCGTGGGTGGGCACTCACCTCCTCTGAAGTACAGCTTTGCGTTTTGCCAAAGAGCAGCTTTTTAATTTTTTTTTTTTAAGTATAGCTTTTCCTATGACTTTGTTGGTTTTGTAAAGCTTTGTTTTGCTGTGATTTGCTTCCTTATTGTTCTGCACTCTGAAACTGCTGATATGTATGTCCTTTCCCCTCTCAGACCTTTTCCATCTTTGAATTTCATTTTCATGACAAAAGATGGCAAACATAAACACTGAATAAGACAGCCACAATATCTGTTGCTCATGGAAGACATCACAACTTAGTTTTTTAAAACAAAACGAATTTTAAAAAACCAAATCCCAGGGAAGAGACTCCCTGCTTCTGATGGCAGCTCCCTTTGTAAATTCGAACAGCGTGGAGAAGGCTGGCCATGGAGCTGGGCTGTGGTTTCTTAATACCACATGTTCAGGGGCAGTGCTCATTTCAGTTATTCTCACAATCGCTCATTTCCATCACACAACTGACACTTCTTGGCAGGATTTTTTTTTTTTTTTTCAATTGTATCCGGTCCCTAATCCAGTTCAAAATAGAGTCCTGTAAACTGTTGTGCTGTCACAGCTGAATGGACTGAAGACCAGCAGACAGGACACAAGAGATGGAGAATGGGAGGCAGGGAAGGTACCAAATATTGAGCTTGCACTGAGTTTATAGTTGCTCTCTCTTTCTAATGCCTGCTGCTTTTGCTTTCTGCCCCACCTGTGGGTGAAAACATAATCTGAGGAGATAGTGAGCTCAGGCTTTCACAGCTGTTCCCCTGCTTGTTTTCTTTAAGCTCTCCTTCCTTCTCAGACTTCAGCGGTGGTTTGTGCAGATAGTCCCCTGCTCCTGTACTGCTTTGGCAAAGCAGTGCTTAAGCTTCCTCTTTCCAAGAAGGAATCACTCAGAAGGCAGGATGTTTTCACAGCAAACATCAGTTTCCTTTGCCTGTATAAGATTGGTAGATCTGGCCAATGCAACCACCCCTTTGAAAGCAAGTCCCTAGTCCTTCAGGACTTCCATGATCACTCAGGTTACTTAGTAGGTTTTTTTCTGCATTCACCTTCACTAAAAAGATTAACACCTATCAGATATTTAATGCAATTAACAGCACTGTTGAAAGGAGAAGAACTGAGACTAGAAGTGAAGGAACAGGTTAGGGAATGCTCCTTCAATTAGATTTTTTCATCTTGATTGAGTCTAATGAAAATCATTCTGCAGTGTTTAGGGATAGGACTGAAACAACCACGGAGGTGTTTGCAGCCAAAAGCAGCTCTCAGGCATCTGTGGTTGAATTACCCAGTTTGTGGATTATCTGCCACAGATAAAGAGCTAGCCAGAGTCTGACATGGCTCATTAGCACCAGCATCACATGTCTGGATGTGAGCTGACTGTGTACCTGTATCATGTTCCCTGCTGAGCTCCTGGAGAATCATCACGATTCATCACACGCTTAGGCATAGTGTGAAGGGGGTGGTATGGGTCATTCCAAACTTGTTAGGTCCACCTAAAAAGCCACATCTGACACGAGTTCCAACTAAATCTAACTGGATCCAAGCTAAGTTGGTAAAAAGCCTTGGACCATCTCTGTCCTGTGTTCTCACAGACCTCCATGGTTCCTTGCATCAATCACCCAGCCTGTCTCAGCACTCCTGAGCCTCTGGTGGGGAGCTGATGATATCTTGGAGGATTTGTGAAGCTGCAGATGCCTGGAAAAGAGGTAAACATTAAAAGACCTGGTATGGGTCAGATCAAAGTCATTAAAATGCTGAATAAAAAATCGCCTGTTGGACTGTGACGGGGAGAAGAAACTCAGATACGAAGTAGCAGCCCACAGGGGTTGGCCAAGACTAAGTTACACTGAAACAAGTTAATTTCTTTCTGCGTTTTGATCCAGCCCTGCCTGTTACTGTGGGTTTTTTTTGCTCCTGGCTGTGGGTGTTTTCCAGCGTTTGCTAAAGATGCAGAGATGATGTCACCAACCTCAGTGCTTGGGTGGCCCTCATCGCAGCCCTCTTTCCTAGGAAATGAGGTGGCTTGATGATGCAACTTCTGCCTGGCACTGACTGATCCATGCTTCAGCAGCAACATTTTCTGACGAGCCTTTCCCAAATAAAGGGTCAATTTACTGGTGCTCATTCTTGACTGGCAGAATATCAGTTGTTACACAACTGCAACAAGCACCAGAAGGGTTTTACCCAAATCACAAGACAGTATGAGGAGGCAGAAATGTTCAGATAACGTATCTAAACAACCCTGCATCTTTCCACAAAAAGCCCTGTATCTTTCCCCTAAGCACACTAGGATAAGAAAGAAAATTAAATACCCTTCTTAAAGTATCTCTAAGTAGCAGTTTAATTCTAAACTGGATTTATGTAGACATTAGAGTTCCTGTATTGCAACTGCACTCTACTTGGACACTAAGTAATTACATGATTGAGAAAGGTTGTGTAGGTATTATATACGTGTTCTTCCATACCCTGGGATATTTAGATATACATTTAAAAGAAGAAAACCTACAACTCCAGACATTGCTGGGAAGAATCCAGTTAAAAGTGTATAGATGTAATAAAAAACATACTTGTCTTCTAGCAAAAAACACTGTGAAAGACCCAGCACTAATATGGTGCCCCTCACACTTTCCAAACCACATATTCTCTATATGGCACATCCAAGAAACTTCCTTTTCTGATTCACTAGTACTGAACAGTGGTCAGTATTTTCCAGTCCTTCAAATGATTAACACCTTATTTGTCACATACCTGAAGGAAGGCTGAATTACACCCCTGACTCAGATTTTTTTTCTTACTATAATTATACACCTACAGCAGAAATGGAGGTTTCATGACTTTGTCACTGCAGGTAATGGATGTGTCTTGTGTGCTGACAGTGATGTGAGTTATCCATCTGCCTGTCTCCTGGCTACCAGAGAAAGACTGGAGTGACTCATCTCTGGGGTACCAGGTCAGATTCCTCATGCTAGTTCCTTCTTGCTTCCTTCCTCTTTGAATTTCGCTCTGTATGTACAGGAAAATTTGGGACAATCAATCCCATTGTTACATTTTAACGCATATTAAGGGGCTCGGTTTGAAGATCTCACCTCACTGCAAGTCCACCCATTTGTGTCAGAGCTGGCTGCTCTGGGCTCCTCTTTAGCCAGTGGAGGGAAATCAGGCCTGATTCACCTTCACTAGAAGAAATGTCAGTATTAGCATGAGGTGACTCCTGTTGTGAAAGTGTGGGCTGCCTTACTGACTCCTGACACAGCCTGCATGACGTGCTCTAACATCGATGGCTACACTGCCGAAAATCTGCAGTGATGGGTGATGCATCCTGCTCCAGGTGAGTCAGAAACATGCATTCTGAGATCTGATAACATAATCTGCTCTGTTATCCAGACATAGTCTCCCACCCCTCTCTACATGACTTACTGCTCTTTCTTTTATTATATTTTTGTTGCATAGATAAGATTTGGGCAGATCCACTGGATTAACTGGCATGACAAATACAGGGCAAAATGAAGTTCTTTTATGCCCATATAAAAGAACGCCTCATCTGTTGAGACAAAATGCCCTAGGCTGCCTTTCCCTCTGCCCCACCCCTGAATCAACAGGCTTCTAGTCTAAAGTAATACACAATCAAAAATTTATACTTGTATCAGAATAAGCTGGACACCCTTCAGCCTCAAGTCACCTTGGAAAGGCTCTCTGGACTGATACAGCTGTGCCAGTCCTCCAGCGCCGAGGCGGTTCCCACTACGGCGTGCAATGGGAAAATCTCAGGAGTGCCAAGGACATAAAAGCCCGGGATAATTGGACCTCCCCCGGGATGTGGAACGCCCGTTCTGCGGGTGGCAGGGTCCGCTGTCCCCTGTGGTGGCAGGAGGTAGCACAAGCAGGTGTCAGAAAACCTCCAGAAACTGTCCTATAAACCGACTGGAGACTAATCTGACCTTTTGATTTGCTGTGATTTCCGCTTTGGTGCAGCAGCCCAGCACGGCAGGAAATGCACCTGGGTGCCCACCAGCACTGATTTGGTCTTTCAAAAAAATAATTGCCCATTTGCCAAGCTACAGCTTTAGAGACCTGGTTTCAAAGGAGGCAGCATAATACGCTCTTTTCAGGATCTGAAATGGTCCACTGGATGGGTTTTTTTCATTATTTATTTCGATGTATACATCCAGTAAAAGGATAGTATCTCATCCCACTGGCTACTTTTTAAATACAGCTGTAGCATTGAGCACTTTTGCTGGACAATCCTTCTGGCAGGAAGAGAGAGAAAAGAGCCCAGCAACAACTGAAAAGCCACAGCATTTTAACAACAAATATTTATCAAATCACATACAAGCCTTTTCAGGATTATAATCAATTTCAGTGAAAATAAATTTAAAGAAGTATTATGGCAATTTAAATACAGTTATAAAAGTGCAGCCTAGATAGGTACGTAAAAAAGAGAGATTAAAAGTTCCACAGGATTCATAGTAACTTTGCTGTGAAGCCTTGGACCAAACCAAGCAATAGGTATATTCACTGAGGAACACCCAAAAAACTCTCATGTGATGTGATTTCTGAAACAAAGCACCCCGAGTGTGGTGAACTCCAATGCCACTCTGCTGAGAACAGCCAGACTCAGACTCAGTGGCCTCCATTTCTGAAACACAGCACCCTACCAGCTTATGGCCGTGCTGGTTTGGAGCAAGAGGTTGTAAAAATCCACTCTTACATCATAGACAGTTGTGATGAATTTTTTTGCATGCCATTTCCTAAAGATATTTATGTAGGCTTTATTCCTTTTAGGCCTTTAAAAGCCACATTCGGAACAAGATGTTCTGTAATCCAGCCTTCTCGACATTGTTATCCACCTTCATGCTCTGGAAGAAAACCTTTCTTCTTGTCTCCCTGACTCTCTGATACAGTCCCAGAGAGCAGGGCATCCACGAACTGCCTCCCAGTGACAGGGAAAGTTCGCGGCTCCAGCTGGTGCCCAGGGCTGGGGTTTCCCTCCCTGTTCCTGACTCCACCGCACCTTGCGAGAGCTGCAACCCTGCCTGCTAATGATGCACTGTTCAACAGCACCAAAACAATGTTTCACAGTGCGGTGAGACTGACAAAATACTTCGGCTGGCTGAGGCTGTGGGTGAAAAACACCAAGGTGTCAGGTAAGAGCAGAGTGGTGCAGAGGGCCCTCAGATCTTTATTTCTGGCATCTGAAATCATGCCCTTCAGGGCTCCACCCTGACAGGAAAGGCAGGAACTTGTGCATAGAATTTTTCAGGAATGTCTCCATTAGTTTTAATAACCAGGCATAATCACAGCACAGATTCTGAACCAGGAACCTGGAAAGTTTCGACAAGCTCTGTCAAAACTTTTGCAGTTCATCTCAAGGACTAGAAGTACAATAAATGTCATTCTCTAGTTTATAGTCGTAATCCTGGAGCAAGAGCTGATGATTGTTAATTTTATGCTTTCTTTCTTTCTGCTTACTCATTATGTCAGCATATTTCATTTCTGCTATGCTTTCTGAAATCAATCTTCATTTTAATGTATAGCTCCCTGCTGCCTTTTTTTTCCAGTAAACAGATGAAGATTTAGTGTTGGCCTCTAACACACTGAATCCATTTATGATAGTTTACATAATCAGATTTTCAGTACACTGCAAATCTGTCTTTAAATGCTTACATTGCTCCAGGACTAAACTGGTTAACTTTCTGAGTTGTTTTTCATCATTTGTGTACAAGTCACCACTTTAAGGAACAGTTACGATGCTATTTTGGTGGGGCTTTAGCACCTTCTACGTGTCATTGTTTGTTTTTTCCCCAATGGGGAATTTCTACAAATGATGTTGTATTTCAGAATAACATCTACTTTGGTCATAAATATCCTCTAAGCTACTAAATGTCAAACTTCCTTGCAGCAGTAGGGTAATTCATCTCTTGAATATAGCGACTGACTTTCGCAATTAAACGAAATGATGAAATTTCACAGGGAGGAACAAGCAAAACTAGCCAAAACCTTAACATGCAGATGGGTGGTGAATCTATGAAGCAGCTCTGATGGGAAGCAGGAATGTGCTCCTACAGGCTGCCCATGGATTTCCTTCATGTATCTGGCACCCTGCTTTTAAGCTCTGAGGAGCATCAGGACTAACAGGAGCAAGACACAAGCCCTGGTGTAGGGCAGCGCAGCTGGGGCTCTGAAATGTTCCCTTCCCACCACAGAGGACCAGACTTCTTCAAGCACGGTGGTTTACTCTGCTTTGTCCTTTGCCAGTGGGCCACAACACCGAGATGTAAGCCCAATGGAAGGGCCTGGCAGCCGCTGAAGCAGACACCAGAGGAGCCTGCCCAGTTTACCCAGTTGCTTCCTTGATGTGGGTTTTAGGAGGCTTCAGCTGAGTCATGGCTCAGCAGACATGTGTGCCACCTTGCCATGAAGAAATTGCAGGGTGAAGCACCTCAGCAGCTGCCAGCCAGGCTGGAGCATGGAAACACAGCTGGGGATTGCTTGCATTTGCAAGAGTGGGTCTGACCAGCAGCTGATCCTTCCCTGAAGCCTGACATTTCTTCCTCTCCAGTGTGAGGACAGCTCTACAGAAGTGCAACCCCTTACACAAGCTGCATTTCTAAACTGATTGCAGTAAATTGCCAAATTTTCTCATAAAGAAGCACATTGGTTCATACCTTCTCATATGAAGCAGACTCAATACCAGACACTTTGAACTTGGTTTATAACTGTGCACACTGCTGTATTATTAAATCATTTTAGCTGCTGAACTGGTGTGGAGAGTGAGAAAATTGCACTAAGATGTAGCTTGTGAGTGTGGACAGATGTCAAATGCAATGTGTTCAAGTTCAAGGCTCAGAGATAACAGCTCTCCAATGCCACAGCTGGCTTCAGTTGCTCCCTGAGATAGCATTGCCTTGCAAAACTAAGGGTAAAGGAGCAAATGAGAATATGGATTTAACTGGAACAAATCCAATAAAACTCCACTATAGTTGGGTAAGTATCACTTTGTTTACCTCATGCCAATACACAAGACTTAAAACAGCCAGACATGTCTATTTTAGAACATTTGGTCCAGGTAAAACCCTAGGTTTGTCCTGGAGATTTATTTTAAGCACATAGAGTTGCCTAGATGAGGAGCAAACTGGGAAAAGAAACAGGTGGTGTAAAAGGGACAGAAGAGAGGGAAGAGCTGGAAGGAGCCAAGTCTGAAGCGAAAGCTTGGTGAATATAAGTCAAAATATTTGCACCCCTGAAATACTGAACGAGAAAAAAATCCCCAGCAGAGGCACCTGAGCTGTAAAGGGTTCAGATGGCTCATGCGGACAGCAAGCACTGCCTGTGGATGCTGTCCCTGCCAGGCTGATGCCAACTGCATGATGACATTTATGCAACTTTGGGATGTGCTTTTTTCTTTTAAAACTTAGGAACAGATTAAAAACATTATTAAAGTTATGATGTTAAACTCTTCAGAATTTGGAAGTGCTAGAAAGGAGCACATTTGTGCTCTCTGTGCACATCCTCTGGCGAGTGGCCTTTAACCACACACACAGGCCATACCAATAGCCCAGGCTCTGCTGTGCTGGGCTTTCTCCAGTGTTTGACCTCACAGACTCCTGCCCCCTGTAATTATAGGCTGTGGCACTCTGGTGAGTTCAGCAGGGTGGGCAGGTAGGAAAATTGTCCAGGAAGAACCTGCTGAACTTACAGAGCTTTCAGGGCTGGATGGCCTCATAGCCATTGCGTGTTAAATTGTTCTGTTAGATACAGACAAAAATTCTTCCTAAAATCTTGAGCAGTTTCTTTTGCTGGTATCCAGGACTTTGGCCCTAGAATTGGGAAGAAAAAAAAAAAAAGGGCAAATTGCCTAATTGAGAATATAGGATCCTTATCAACCGGGTGGTGCGACGCCATGAAGCCAAGGAGAAGGTCAGCACCCAGCAGTCCCTGAGCTGCCCACTTTAGTCCCCTGTTCCATTTGTTCAGCCATAAATGTGCCCTTACAGAACAACATCCAAATTTCTCCCTTGCATGTCTTCGAGCTGGATCTAACTTTGTTCTCTGTCTGAGGGATGTGAGCTGTGCTAGGGAGCAGTACGTCCTAGATAAGGCTGTGCATGCTGCTCTCAGGGGGGCCATGCACTGCCCTAAGGGTGCTGCAGGCTGGTGGGATCCAGGTGGAAATTTTGATTGCTCCCTCTACCTCGTTTGCTGGAGTTTTTGTTTCTGTTAGGGAGTTGTGTGTTTTTTGATGTGGTATCTGGAGGACTTTTCAATGTGATTGGGGCACAACAGCTGGAAAAGACCATGTGCCCACAGAATAATTATTTATTCTGGAAGAGAGATCGGAAGAACTGAGACATTTTTTGCTATCTGTTCATATCAGGAGTGTTTCTAACCAGATATGGATCTGAGCTAGATTTCCATACACTTAAACTCAGAAGTAACCCAAATCAGGCTGCATGGTCAAGGCTGAATATTCAGTCATGGTCATGGACGGGCCTGAATACTCAAGTTCCTTGAATCAAGGAAGAAGAAAGATGGGCTTGGATAAAAACATGTGTATGCAAGAGAGAAAACATAATTGATGAAGTTGGAAACTGTGTTGTGCAGCTCTGGGTTCATCCTTGTTTCCAGCTCCAGCATATACAGAAAGGGTGTTCCCAGCTTTCCAAAACCGGCAGACACAGTGTGTTCATGGATTTGAATAGTTTCTGTGTGCAGAGTACTCCAGCTAAACATCCTTAAAGTTAGGGTCCTTTTGCAGAATTGACACAAGGGGACTGGCTGTCCTGGGGGATCTCTAATAAGCCATATTTACTGTGAGACTGCTGGGTGCAATCTCATCTCCACAGATTTGTAATGGAGTTGTTACATGAGTGATTGTGGGATTTGCATTTTTGCACATATGGAAAGGTGGAGCTCACATTTCTGCACAAGGCTAACCTTGAAAATCAGAGCTGGAAGGAAGGAATGTGGGAAGGAATTCACCCTGCAGTGCAAAATGTGGATTTTGATAAGGAAAGCACCATCAGTCATTACCTCGTGAGCATGAAATATATTCCTGAACTGCGTAAATGTAGCAGACTTTCTGGTATTTTGATGATAAAGAAATGGCACCCTTTCACAGGAAGCACCTGAAGGGACTTAGGTTGCAGCTTCCCAGCATGCTGAGCCACTTGAGCAGCTCCCTGCCGGGGAAGGGCCCCCTCAAAACAAAATATCTGCCCTGAACACTCAGGGAAGGAGTTGGTGCTGAGTGAGGGATGTGCTGCCGACAGACTGGGTTTGGAGCTCTTTCTCACCATGTGTATGCTGAAACACCACACATACATCTTGAAAAGCCTGTTCTACTTAAAAAAGAAGGAAAAAAGAAAAGGTGTAAACTGGATGTCCTCCACGTACACTCTATTAGATTCTCTAATCAGATAATATATTGGTCCTCAATAGACTACAATACCCAAAACTTAAATCAGCTACTACTGGGCTATGTATTTTAAGGCAGAAAGTTGACATAGAGTCAGGCAAACCAGTCCTTGGACCCACTCAGTAAGAAATACATCTAACGACCAATTCGTGGCAGGAATTTCAAAAGAATGGGATAAAACCAGCCAGTGTGACAGTATATATGCTCTTTCTGTTTGCTGAGCCCTCAGGGTTCCTCTTTTTTCACCAGCTAGAAGATTCTCAAATTTAACATTTAAAGTGGAAGTGGCAGTGCTCCTGTAATTTCTTGGCACTTTTAAATGCATGTGTAAATGTGATTCCTTAATTAACAATGAAGCAGAACAGTTTGCTGAAGATGTCTCAGTAGAAAGTATTTGAAGTTGTATTTATAAACAAATTGCAAATCTCTTCAAATCCATAATTATCTGTCACAAGTGATGAGCACTGAAAATATCTTTCAAGATATTGTTAACCCTTTAGGGCTGTTGGAGCTGTGATTTGTTGTATCTTTGCTACTTCAAGCAGGGCACGCTAATATGGAGTCCATACTCACCACATGGTTCTGTGAACTAGATTTAAGGGAAAGAGCAAACCCTGTGAAACCCTGATGAAATCTGGAGAGCTGGTGAAAGCATGCTTGCACAGACAGCACAGAGCCAAGTGTGAGACACCCTGTACACTCCTGTGGCATGTTCCTTAACATGAATGGCAAGCTGAAAATGCTGGTTGCTGCCTCAAATGCCAGCTGTGCCCACAGGCTCATCTCTCAGCACTTCCTACCTCTGAGAACTCCAAAACATGCTGAATAAGCTGTGGGCATCACCCCTTCTAGTTCTGGCAGGGAAGCTGGGAGGTGGGAAGGATGGCACTGTACCTGCTCCTCCGTATGTGGGTTTCACCTGTGGCAGCCCAGTGCGAGCCCGAAGCACCCCCAGCCACCCACCTCCAGAAGGGCCGGTCACATTGTCATCAGAGTTTTGACATCATTTCCTTACATTTTTAAATTACTATTAGTATCAAGAACAAAAATGCTGTCCCAGCTCCTGGATTTTTGACTGATGTGAAGACTGTGAGAAGGGTGGGTGCAGCTGTTCCCGGTGTCCCGCCCCAGTGCCCCTCAGCAGGGATCCCGTTTGTCCCTTCTTTCAGGATGGATGTTTGGAAGAGACCTATCTCTCAGTTTCATCCAATCTGCATAACGTCACATTTCTGACACCACAGCCACCCCCTGATTCTCTGAGCAGCTGACCAGACATGTGTCCTGCTAAATGTGCCACACCTGTCACACCAGAGTTCCCTTATGTCCTGGATTAGAAGCTGGTGAAAATACGGCTGCTGGTCCAGCAGCAGCAGTGGGAAATACGGAGAAGGGATGCAGGGTGGTTTGATCCTAGCACTGAGCCTGGAATGGCTCTGGTCAGAGCTGGGATCCGAGCATCCATCCTGTAGGAATGTTGTTTCAGGAGCTTTTAAGTAGCTCACACAGATCACATCTGCAGTATGGGACCCTCCAATGTGTCCCTTCAAAGACTGTGAAAAAATAGACTCTCAAATGTATTGCTGTGCATTTAAAAATAGACTTACAGAAACAAATTGCATCTCATAACAATGATATTTCTGACAGATATATTCCTCAATTAATGCTATTTGGACTTCTGGTAAAAAAGTGAAAATGCCAGCAGTATCTCCTTCTACAGCCTCACTCTTAAGATTTTTGATAGTGAAATAGTTCAACATTTCAAGATAATTTCCCCCAGCTAATCCTTGGCCTTGAGTATACCACAAAAAAACATTCCAGTGTGTTCAAATAATGAGAATTACTGCTGGCACCAAAAGGAGGAGCTCAGCATCAAGGGTGACAACCAGTTTTATCATGCTCCCATGGAGCTTGCTGAAGATAATAAAAAGAGACTACTCCAACCAGAAGTCTTTGTTCATGTCTAACATTTAAAATAATAATCTCAAAAATGATCCTGAAGGCTCAAGGACGGCAAAGACGTTTGCATACAATAAATATTTTAATAGCTGATTTTCCAAGTTTATTCCTGGCAGACAATACATACTTTTTTCCCCCTAAGTTTGTTTTGAACCGTGGCTGTATTTATTTTGGGATGAGGAGAACTGCATGATGCTTCTCCTCCATTCCTGGGACTACAGTCCAATGAAACACTAACATTAGCAGTAGTGACACTCTTTGCTCACCCTTTGGTTCATCTTCTGTGCTAGGCTGAGCACTATAATCTTTCCCTTTAGCCTTCCAGGTAGCAACCAACCCATGGAGCCTCTGATTTCTCAGACCAAACCCCCAGCCTTCCCCAGCTCCTGCCGTGAGAGGGGCACTGTGGCACCCCCCACACCGCACAGCTCAGAGACAGCACAATGGCAGGAGGAGGGAACTGAGGTCTTTGCAGTGCCAGAGCATAAGACATTTCTTCCATGAGGCAAATGTGGGTTTGTGGTTCAGGAAAACTTTTGGGACCTGGCTTTCTATCCCCTGGAGTTTTTAATTGTAAACCAAAAAGCCATACAGAGAATTGTTCAGGGAAAAGGAGCTGAAGTCTTAATTTTAGACTAAAAATTGCATTTCCAGATGGAGTGTGTAGTTTTGTAACCTAAAGCTGTGGTGCGTATTAATACACCCAAAGTGACGGCACAAGTTTTTTTGCAAAGACAGCAAAGCAAGGTTGAAATGAGTCCCAGATTAAGGCAACAGCACAATTCCTGAGGTCCTCAAGGACCCGAGATTTTCTTTAGGAATGGAGGTGGATGAAGTTCAGAGGCAAACAAAGTTCAGAGATGACTGAAGTTCTCAGTCTTGTTCCTAGTGAAGCACAACTTCCTCTGGCTAATCCCTGAGGCAGCACCACATGTCTTGCAAGGGCAGCTCTGCCTGAGGGAAAACTCCTACCCCTGCCTGTCACCTCTGTTTTCCATCCCTTGGGGATGAGTTCAGGGGTGCTGCCCAAAGTGGGACCCCAGAGGCAGGTGGAGAGGGATGGGGGCAGAGAGCAACTCACAGCACCTCTGCCTTTCCCACCTGCAAAGCCGGGGTGTGTCAGCTCGCCTCACTGCTTCTTTCAGCCCGTGTGTGGGAGCAGAGGGGAGTCTCAACCATCACCCCCACGTCTGGCTGGTGAAGTGGGGGAGCCCCTCTGTCCCAGGCTGTCAGGGGGAAGGGGAGGGAGCAGGATCCCAGGCAGTGCTGTGAAGCAAATGAGAGAGGAACATTTATGTAGGTCTTGTTGGTTCATAATTACTTGCTGGAGGACAGGAGAGTATGCACAGAGGGGGAAGGACAAAGCGACAACGCTTTGGAGAGGGGCTGGATTGCATTGTCAGGCAATTGGCAAGGGCCAGAGTCATCCTGTGGCTTCACCTTCACCAGCAACAATGAAAAAAGCAGCAGTGTGGCCACTGCCACGACCTCTCCATCAGTCTTTGCTGCTCCCGCATCTTCTCCTTCTGCTGAAGCAGCTGCTCTCCATGTGTTGAATCAGATGAGAGGATGTAATGCAGCAAGAAGGCTGGGTTTTGGTGGGGTTTTTTTAAAAACCCTGTAGGTATTTTTCAGTTAGATCAACCATCTGAACAGGTTTACTCTAAGGCTGTGCTAGCAGAGCAGAAGCACCAGCACAGGTTGAAGATGAAGGAGAGAGCCCAGCTGAGCCCACAGTGCACACACAGAGGTAACCTTGGAGTGCCACAGTTGTGGAGCAAAAGCCAATAACTCTGGAAAACTAATGTACCTCTTATGCACATCTGGAAGAAGCACAAAGCTGATCCTCAGACAAAATCTTAATTTCTCAAATTTTTATAATTATCCTTTAACTTCTGAGTCTGGGAGCACTATGGTTTGTATGCCTTCCACCTACAGTTTTGCACAGATTTTTCATTCTTAATTAAATGAGAGTTGTCGCAAGAGGACAATGTCTGACACGATGAGTAAGGAACAAGGAGATCGACAGCAAAACAGCCACGAGTCAGTGAAGGGCAGCGAATCCACTGTGAGTGAGTGAAATGCAGGAGAGACAGGTAAGCAAACAGGATGACAGGCAGATTTTACTGCAGAGATGGTAGGGTCCATCCCCACCATAACTTTATTGCTGTTGGCAATAGTTCTAAGGCCTGTGTTGCCCCTGTGCTGGGTGTGGCCCATGGCCCAGGAGCTGCAGCAGGAAGCAGTCACCTGCACAGCACTCTTGTAGGGATTTCTCCTGCTGTCTCCACATTTGTCTTGTCAGCATTATCTGGAAATTCAGGGCTAAGGATACAGCTCTGTCTCCCTATTTCCTTCTGTATGCTTGTGTGTCCTCTGCCAATTGCACGCTCAGTTCTCAGAACACGCTCTAAATTCAGTGTTTACAGCTTACTGATTCCATGCAAGTTTCCCTGATGGAGATGCAAACATTAATTGACCATGCACTTTCATACACAAGATAAAAGTTTCCCTTGTCTGCTGATTTTTCCATACCTGTATGATCGCAAATATTTTTTCTATCTTTAGGGAGCACTGACCCATTGTTTTAAGTGGGCTCTGTGGTGCATCCTCAGCCTGGTGCTGGCCCACAGCCACAGCAAACAGAAATGCTCTAAAGGGGGGCCACAACCAGACAGCTGAGCTCAGCACACCATCACAAGGGTGTGCAGAGCTGGACACGGGGCTGAGTTTGGAAAAATGCCCCCTCCCTTCCCATGTAAAGGTATGTACTGCCCCAAGGGTGCGGGATGTGGCCCCACAGAGAGTGGAGGGGATGAACAGGGAGAAGACTGGAGGGTGGAGTGTTGGTGTGGGACGTTATGGGTGAGAATCTTGGGTGTGTTGGTGATGGTTTGAGGGGTGCAAGAGGTGTAAAGGGCTCCTTGTGCCCTGTGGCATTCAACAGGAGGGTCTGTAACAGAATCATCCAGGCCAGAGACTTGAGGAAGAAAACTTCCTGGCCTCAGGTCCAGCAACAGAGTGGTTTCAATGGATTGTAACAAGATTCCTTCACCGGGAGTTGCCACTTCAGATGTGGCAAGGCCCTTGGCATCCACACACACTCTGCAAATAGGAAGCCATCCTGTCTGTGCCCAGGGCTTGTTATCTGCAGACAGAGGGCAGGGAGAGGCTCTGCAGAGCGTTGGGATGGCGTGACTGCAGCTGCCAGCCCTGCATCATGCAGCTGTGGGATGCCCATCACAGGTGGAAGCTGAATGCACAGTGAGGGCTGGGGGGGGCTGTCACCCTAGTGGGGACCTTGCTCCAGTCATGAGGATGGTCCAGCACTGTCCTGACCTCTGCTGTCGCCTCCTAACATTAATCCCTCATCGTCCGGCTGATTTCTGGACCCAGTCCAGCATTTTGTGTGTCTTGCAGGAATTGGCAGGCTTTGAAACTGCAGCTTCCTCACTTGGATGGGCGATGAAATGATGAGGATGACAACTGTACTGGAGGGAGGGATTTAATGCACCCTCCCAGTACCTCTCAGCACTGTATTAGTCACAAAGGTCACATCTATTAACAGACAGATCTGTAGTGTGTGGCAAATGGGTCACACGTTACCAGCTTCTTGTTTCCACTCACTAATTCATGCCAGAAGAGAAGTACTGTAGTGTCAAATGATTTCTCTGGGACCAGAGGTCTCAAGGCAGGGAATGCTGCTTCCACTCGCTGGTTAACAGGAAGAGGAAGGAGAGGGGGGAAGCCACCAAAAGATTTTGCCTATATAAACTATTTAATTTAACTTAAATTCCCCAAGGGGATAGGAGAGCAAGAAGTGAAGCAAGAAGTAGTCAGTGAACCTTTTCTCCTACTGGCTTTTTATTTACATGGAGAGAGCTCTGGCAGATCCTTCCCCATGTGAGCTTTCTAACCAGACCTCTTCAAATCCCATGCTGGGTATCCTTCTGTTACTGCCTGTCTACACAAGCTAGAATTGCCTTAGTAGTGGAAATGAAATCAGAAAACTCACTTCCTAAGGAGCAGGTCCATAGGGCAAAGGCTTGGGTTGCTGCCTGAGGAAGAGCTGGCAGCAGCCACCACAGCTGTGGGAAGAGGTTACCTCCCTCATGGTGGTGCAACTGTTAGCGCTGCTGTGTGGTAAATGAGATCAGAGATCTGAGCTGGCTGGAAAAGAATTTTTTTTTCCCTTTTTTCCTCCTTTCAGCTGGATGAGTTTTCAGCCAGACCAGTTCCCCGGGCCAGTGCATGGCGCAGCTGCGTGTAGACTTGTGATGGCATGATATGAAGACAGCACAAAAATAGACTAAAGGCACAGATGGGAGAGACTCTTTCGAAAGACAATGCTCACCAGACTGCAGCCTGAATGACCTCTGAGGCTCCTCCTTCCCAACAGTTAACAAAAGCTCTGTTAGGCAACGTCTTCAGCAATCCTGAGGTTTTGCACTGGGGAAGGTCTGCTCTTCTTTCAACATCTGTCTTCACATGCCAGCTTCCCCGCCCCACTGCACATGTGCAAGAGGAGCAGATGTGATAGGGAAGACAGACAGGAGGATGGATTCTGAAAAGGTGGTTGAGACCAGCAGATGTTTGTCCTGCTGCCAAAATACATCCTTGAATAGTGGAGATCAAGGAGTGCTCCGTGTGGAGATGCCCAGCTTTGCAAACTGGGTGCCTGAGCAGGATGCAGGGGAACAAACATAACACAAAGGTTCACACAGAGACATCAAACTGCAGTGTCAGAACCAAAGTGCTGCAAGCCTTTTTTTTTTTAAATCTCAATAGTGCAAAGAAGAAACAAGTTGAGTTGCTGAGGGCTAGTGGCATTAGGTTGAAGAACAGATCCAAGTGGGGTGAATGGGCCAGATATTTGTAAAGTTCTTAATGAAGGGCTGTGTGTCCATCTGTGCTGTGTGTCCATCTGTGCTGAGTGTCCATCTGTGCATGCTGTCCTGGATACACTGGAAGAAAATTGAGAAATACTAATATATTGTGGGAGACATTACATTTCTTGGGTCTGAGAGGCTGGTTTCCTCACAAGCTACATGTTTTAGAGGAATCTTTTTTGAGCCCTAAGCTGAAGGACGTTTTCAGCAAGCTGCTTGCTTGTGCATTTCCCAGTGCACAGCTGATGTGAGCAGACATGGCACGTCACAGCCTGGAACGATTTCCAGTCTCGGAGCAGGTCAGCAGCTATGCCATGTCTGCAGAGCAATTTGGCACATTGCTGGTGTAACCCAGTTAATCAGATCAGCTTCTTAAAATGATTTTTTTTTCAGCACTCCAGGAAAAGCAGTCTACTTCAGCTGAAAGAAAAAAAGACTCTTCTCTCAGAATACTGACCATGATGCATGCACTTATTGAGAAACTGCATGTAGGAGTTGTAAATCAAACAAACCAAGATCAGTCCTACAGGAAAACACAACCTCAGAACAGGAAAGGCTTATTTCAAGGTCATTACCCAAAGTAAGTGTCTGTATTAGAAAAAATCATGGTATTTAGGAATATCCCCTAGAATGTGAAGCATTCTTTGGTTCTGTGAAGAAACATATTTATTTTGCTGATTATTGATGATGCAATTGTGCTTTGAGTAAGTAATGAATAGTGGTTCCTTCCACTTGGAGGCCATATTTCTTACACCCATATATCCTTAAGGAAAACTGAAACTCTTGGCCTTTTGGGGGGCTTTGCACCTTGCCTTGGGGCCATGACTCTGTAACTTCTTACTACTAGATTATATCACATTTGAAGTGGAGGCAATTCTGCTTATTTCAAAGTGCTTATTAAAAAGATTGCAAAAAATAACTGTGCTGTGGGCAATACCTACATAGTAGTTATTATTTAGGATATCATGCAGACTCTGCAAAGGAATATCTCTGAATTCGAAATTTTCTTGGATCCAATCAGGACAGAAATAATTTGGATCTGGCTGATAGATAACTAACACAGATAACTTTCAAATTCTGCCCGTACAGACTCACCTGTGCCATGTCTCCTGTTATCTTGAAGATATTCTTTGACCCTGAAACTCCTCACTTAACTGCTTTCCTTTATGTCTCGAGGGCTTGATCTGCTGGAGTCAGTGGAAGCTTTGCTCCTGATTATAGTGGGGCATGTCTGGGCTCAGCCCAAGCATTGATGGAGTTGAAACTGCAGCTTTTCTTCTGCCTCCTTATCTACACCTTTGGACTGCAGTTTAATTGTGCCAGTTTCACCCAAACCCCTGATTTCAGCTCCTGCTGTGCTGCATGCTGCATGCTGCATGCTGCATGCTGCATGCTGCATGCTGCATGCTGCATCAGGATCCCCATATTTACTTGAGTCTATCTTATCTATTTTCACTCCAGGTAAGAACAGCTGTGCTGGTTTGGATCATCTAACCCATCCATCTGCCTTCAAGAGGGGCCATAAGCAGATTTGTATCAATCAGTTACTGCAGTTTCCAACTATTTTCAGCTCAGAGGATTTCTTGAACCTGCTGTGGTTTGCCTGTGGCATGGACCCCTCCAGACACTTGGGCGAGCATGTAAGTTCCTTGCATCCTCAGCGTGCTTTGGAAAGGACCTCCTCGGCAGGTCCACTGCCTGCTGCGTGACAAACCCCTTCCTTGTGTTTGTTTGGAACTTGGCTCCTACCAGCTTCGTGAGCTGGTCCCTCTTTGTCCTGGGGACACCACCAACCCTCAATCCCTATCCTCTCTCTCTGGGTCATTAGTGATTTCACAGCTTTCCCTGTACTGTGTCCCCCACCTCAAGTCCTATTCTCCTGCACTGTTCCTTGTAGAGATATTGTGTCACACCTTTGCTCACCCTGTTACTCTTCCTGAATATTTTCCATCTTTTCTCTACCCTTTTCAAGGGCCCAGAACTGCACAGAGTATTCAAGGTGCAGGTGCGAGACGGATTTATACAGTGGCACAGCGATCTTTCTACTTCATTGGCTTTTCCTTTTGCAATAATCCCAAACATTCATTTGTTCTTTGACTGTTGCGGAGCAGTGATTTTATGTTTGCAAGAAAGTGTCTACAGTAGTTCTACCACGGCTTCCCTTGTGAGTAGCAGCAGCAACCATGGAAAACTTCATTTATATGTGAAGATGAAGCTGCTTCTCCTTAAATGCGTTCATGGCTTTACGCCTGCCTAGACAGAATTTCATTTGCCGTTATCTGGGCTGATCATTCTCTCTCTTAAGGTCTTCCTTGAGGGCTTCACCATCTGCCCTCATATTCCCTACCAATAACTTTGTATTATCATTAAAATTTCTGATCTCCCTGCTCACCTCTTTCATCTCTCTGCTCTGGCCTCCCTCTCCTGCTCACATCTCTGCCTCTTCCTTGCTTTCCCCTCTCCAAAGACTCACAATACCCTTCAGACTTCTTCACTCGGCCCCATCATCCTTCAGGTTTGTCATCTGCAGCCTACGTCATCTAGAAAAGCCATTCTCTTTTTTTTTGTACTTTCTACTTTGCCACGTGGTTGTAATCATGTCAAACAGAGTTGTACCTAACCTCCAGTGTCTGAAAGGAGACTGTCCCTGCTGCAAGGACTGTTGTGAGAGGAAGAAGAGACAGGACAGGATGCTCCTGCCAGGCAAATGAACTAATATTTAGGAATTTCCAAAATAACTCATGATGTCATTTTTATTTTTTGAGAGCTATAGAAAATAAAGTTGTGGGTTTTGTTAACAGGAAGAAGAGGATTTGTTATCCTTTTTTGACCCTAGTGGTTAGCCAAAGTTTGGATTGTTTCAGTTAATTCTCTAGTGTCAGGATTGTTTCAAAACCTAGCTGTTTATTTCAAAGAATGGGCACTGCTTTCTTTGCTTAACATGAGGGAACACTTTGCTTGCAGCTCCAAGCTCTTTTCCAGCGAGTGGTTCCTGCAGTCTGTACTAGCTGGCAACACCCAGCAAAGAACTTTGCTGGCGTAGCTCGGCTCCCTCAGAAGACTTGCATCACGTGCCTGCCTTTGGATGGTGGATCCTATTGTTCCAGATAGTTTATTCTATAAAGGAAGTTAGTTGTTCCCTGTTGCCTAATGAGAATGAATAGGGCTGCAACACCTCCTGTTTCCAACAAGATTTAGCCTGATTTACAATGGAAGGAACTTAATAAGGAGCCTGTGGTCTTCCAGTTGTGTTGATTTTTCAAGAAGAAACACTCTCTGAAAACTGTCCTTTTTTCACTACTGTCTTTCACCAGGAAAGCACAGTTCAGGCATACAGTCTTCACACCATTGGCACTGCAGCTCTCTCGAAGTCCTAGCAAAGTCAAGCCTTGTAGTAATAATAGCATGGAATTCCACCACTGGATGCAATGTTAGCCAGGCTCAAGACTTTCAGAGATTAACCTCCTGGCTAAGCTTCCCTGCTGAAAAGTCGAAAGTAGTACATTGCATCTTTTCTTGTTTTCAAGGATTTGTAAGTGGACTGTCTCTAATGAAAAGGTTAGGGAGACAAGGAGTTAATTTGGAAATGTGAGTTGGCTTTAATGACATTCAGAATTTGCCACATCCTTTCTGCAATACATAAAAAACTTTCAATAGGTCTGTGCAGTACCAAAAAATGCATATGGCAGCAACTGACTTCAGTTCCTGGCTCCAAACCTTTGCTTCTTTTCCATGTTGGAACACCTCGTGGTCTTTTCCGGTGATTTTTCTCATGGGGTGGTGTGATATTTCCTCCCTCTGTTCAGACTGGTCCGTACCACAGCTCAGAACACATCTCTGAGCACCTGAGCCAATGTAGGTCTGAGAAAACCTCCTGTATCCTGCTCATATTTTAATTATATTGCCCAACAACACTGCTCATAGCCACGCTCAGACAGAGCCTTACAAGCCAGCCAGGCACCACCACAGCAATTCCCAGTCTCTGCATGGTGGAACCCAACTCATGGCACAGCAGGAGGGGCAGCATCTCTTCCGTAATCCAGGGATTTTTTGTTCAGTGCCCGAGCTTTTTCTGAGCTATCTGCTAGCAAGACATGCTGTCTGCTCTGCTTCAGAGGAAACAGCAGAGAGGGCTTTCTAACAGCAGCCTTTTCCTGCATATTCTCCACTGCAGAGGACATAAATGCTTTTTCCCAAGAGACAGCACTGCTTTTCTGGTTATGGCTGCTGCTTCTCATGCTCTGCTTTATGAGAGGGTATATTTTCAACTTGCCATTTGTGTAAAGAGCAAACCCGAAGAAGCCCTCCAGTTGTGTGAGTGATGTTACAGCATGCTACCTTCCCTGGCAGAGCAGCAGCTTCCTTGCTCTGGTGCATGTCAGCATGAGGGTAAAACGCCCGTGGGAAGCTCGGTGGGCTGTTACAGGCACCTGAGATCTTTCTGTAACTTTGGTTATTATTCCTTCTTGGGTTTGTCTTCACCTCCAGCATCTCAAAGAGCAATTGTCTGCCCAGGGAGAGAGTGTTCCAGGCGCCCTAACACAGAGATGCTGTGAAAGTGAGGTGCATGAGACCCTTTTCTATGTAAGAGCCCAACAGTGAGACCAGGGCAGCTTCCTGCATGCATCACATGTGTAAACTCACAGTTAACACAGGCTGAGACAGTGTTTGGTGTGTCAGACAGGACCTTCCGTGTCGCTGGAGGTGAGCACACACAACCTTGCTAAATCCCCAAAGGCTCGTGACCTTCTCTCGATGGTTCTTCAGCACATCCTCTGCTGCTATGCTCAGGCTGATGGGAACAGGAGAGAATGGGAGCTGTTGCCTATAGAAAATGCACTCTTTCTGCAGAAGCTGCTCATGTCTGCCATCTCCACTGCCTTGCAGAGTGCTCTTGTGGTGGGAAAAGCCTAGTACCTGCTAGATTGCTTCTGCCTGAGGAGCTCTGCCAGTGCGATCCAGGGCTGTACCCATGCAATAATTCTTCTCTAGCACAGCCCTGATGTTTTTTACAGCTGAGCACTGAATTTAGGTATTTCTGCACAAGGCACAAGCAGGTAGGGATGGGACCCTGGAGAGGCAGTGTTTTTTGAGAATACACCAGCCAGATCTACATCCACGGAAGGAAGGAGGCTGCGGTGTTACCTGCTGCTTTCAATCACCCACCCAGTGCTGAGAGAAGAAGGGGGTCAATGGAAATTATGATGCCTTGGATTTTAACTTTTATATTTTTCAAATTCTGTATTGCTTAGTGTGTAACTCTGAAGTGTCTTGTAGCCTGTTAGCTGCTGTTCTCTCATGCTAGGTAGACATAACAAACCCTCTCCAGGCCTGCTCTCCATGGACACTCAGATAATCCTAGGCCCAAAATGTGTAAACCAGCATCTTGAGAAGGGGGGGTAAGCTTGGAGAAATTACATCATTAGCTAAAATTTTAACTGGTGAATGTATGTTGATATGCAAATTGACCAAACCTACAAATGTTTGAAGAACTTGTGACTCATTGTCCATCTTGGGGTACTTTTTAGATGTAGCCTTTGGCTCCCCAGGGTGTACCTTTGAAGGCCTTTCAAATAAATATCTACTTTTATTCCCTTACTCCTGTCTAGTCTCTGTTTCAAGGTAGCTACTCAAGGCATCAATGAGACACCCTGATCTAGGAATTAATGACTGACTTTATCCAGGCCCATGTGAGAGGGCTGTACAACAGAAAGTGGGATAAAGGCTGATGTTGCAATGACTTCCAACAGCAACCATCAGCAGCTACTGTTGTCCCAGCTCTTCTCTAGTGATCCCAGGCTTTCAATCACTTACTCACTTCACTCTTTACTCACTAGTCAAAAATCTTTCCTTTGGACACATTCGACGGGTGAAATAGGAATTTATTAGGAATACTATTAGACCTTCTTTCACGCAAAGAAGTCTGACAGTTTTCCATTCTTGTTTTGTGGATTCCTGTTCTCATTTTGGAGATTCCTTCTGGCTATTGCAAATGTAAGAGTGATCCAAATCATATTCTTATGTTTTCCCATCTCCCGGAGCATTGTTAATGGACTTAAAGATCTTGTCTCTTGCTAGTTTCTATGTGTCATACAAAAAAGAGACCACAATTGTTTGTAGTCTAGTTCCTGTTTTCATTTATTGCTGACTTATCTCCTCTTGAGTGTGGTCTTGCAGCAGCCGCTGTGGCAGCTTATTACCCATAACTTACATCTGCATTTGCACAATAAACTGGAACAAAAGCAGGGGATTCAACATCTCTTTCTGGATGAAAGTGGACTTAACTCTCTACTGACTTTTACTTGGGTGGAACAAGCACAGTGACACTGTAATTTTGTGTGTCATGTCACTGTACATCATGTAAGCAGCTCTACAAAATTCAAAGCAGTGGAGAGGAGTTTCTGCTGGGATCACACAGCTCCAAAGCTCTTTGACTCTTTGTGGTCCAAGAGTGCTCCAGGTACATCTCAGATCTGAGTGGTATCTTTTCTTTAAGGTTTTGTAATAATGGAGAGAAACCATACTAGAAAAGAAAAAACCCCAACTTTAACTAACTTGAACTGATACAGGCCAGTGAGTTAGGATGAAACCATTCCTTTAATTGGATAATTTTAATGGTCCTTGCTGCAAATTTGAACATGCAGCATGGCTTGTAATGTGTTAAGTTTGTGCTACAGTATACTTCAGAAACGAATGAGCTTGCCTCTCAGATGCAATTATTTGAAATTTCCTATAGAATGTGTGATATAAGTACTTGTAGTTCCCAAAAAAAACCAGTGATAATATTTTATACATTTATTTTTCATTGCATTGGCTAGTTTGTGCTTAATCCAATAATAAACCTGTAGTTGTTCAACTCTGATAAAATCTTTTTAGTATCTAAGAGCTGACAAAATTCAGTGTTTGTGAGGGGAGAAGTAGCTCTGCTTTGGTAGATTCCGACTCCACTGATGATTAGCTCTCGGTATGCAATAACTTACACCTTGTCCAAACAGGAGGTTTTGCAAAATTTGGCTTTTCATTTGTAACGCTTTAAGTCAAGTGCAATATTATATCCATAAATAGACCCTCTTAGGTCAAACCCTCACATATGTATGTGTGGATACTGAAAAGCTGCTAGGCAGAAAATTCTCCATCTCCTTGCACTGATTCTGTGGGAACTTTCCTTTGCTATGCAAGCTATGTAAACAGTAAGATAGGTCTTTGTAAATAATTCTCACACCTGTTGCTTTTTCACTTGTATTTTTGTTACAGTAACATAATATTTTTAAATGGGTGCCTGGTGCTTCAGCCTATCCCCTCAGGACAGGTGTGGACACTGTCCAATGGTCCTTTTGGAACTAGAATATATAAATTATATTGTAAAATTAATAAATAATTCATTCTCTCGCTGGACTCGCTTGCTGCTGCATCTCTGAATTCCTCCTAAGCCTGCTATATATATGTTTTATTCCAACCAGACAAATCTTCTGCTGCAGTTTGAGCAGCAGCTCAACCCAAAGCAGAGGCCAGGAGCCCACAGTGGAGGGTAAGAGGGGTGAAGGACTGCATCAAGCACTCAGGTAAACAAAATCCTTGTTAATCTTTGCCCTTGGCATGCAGCAAGCGTGAGGGAGCAGCTCTCATCTGGAAGAGTATTTGGAGAGAAGTAGCAAACATGCTATAAATTAACACCTTTGTTGACTTAATGAAAACCTTCCTGCCTTAACAACCTGCCAGTGTATGATTGATCCGTCTTCCTAGCAGTGCTCCCTGCCACAGAGGAAATCTGTGTGAGCTGTAAAGGATGGCTGGAAATGAGCACTGAGAGCAGCTGTCCCAGCCGAAGACGGGCTGTGTCTCCAGCATTCTCCACAGCACTGGGATTGCTGGGTGCTGCACCTGTGTGTGTGCTGCCCCCACGGGAGATCTGCCACAAACAAGGACATAGCTGAGATTTATTGAAGGGAACTGTGGTTTAAACAAATCATAAACAGCCTCAGGGCCCTGTGGTTCAGCTGGACTCAGCTTGCTCTTTGCCTCTGAAGCTTCTTGCTACCAAGAGCCCAACTACAAAGACGTGGCTCCTTTCATGTGGTGTCCTGCCAGGCTGGGTCACAAAAGTGCTACTGGGTCTACTCCAGGATCCACCACCGGGCCCTCCTCTGCCTCTCTGTGGGAGACACCAGTCCCCCTTCTTTACTGCAAGGAATGCTGTGCAGTGAGTCGCCAAAGCATCCAGCACCCAAGACGTTTGGGACACAATTATAAAGACAATTGTTCTGTCAGCTTTCTCATGCCTCTTCTGTGGATCTGCATGTACAATCCCACCGAGGCCTCTGGACTAGCAGATTGTTTTGTTATAATCAATGAAATGTTTGCTAAAAGTGAGTGTCTTACTGTTCTCATTTTATATGTATTTTTGAGGGATGCTGAGAGGTTGGGGATGACATGCAGTGGGATCAAATGAGGAGGCACAAGGAGGGCTTGGGTCTCCTTTAACAGTGGTCTGAATCTGCCCTGGTTAACTGGTTAATCCTAACAAATATCTGTCAGCAGCTTGGCTTGTAGAAATGAACTGTGAGGATCAGTCCATAGCATGGCTTTGCTGTCCAGAGGAGCTGTTCTATATACAGGCCTTCTGATGTTGCAAAGAGTACAGGAAGCGTATTTCCTTCAGCTGGGGCCAAGGAAAGTGAGGAGCAGTGAGAGGTGGTGGTGCTCATCTTGCTGATGAGCCCTACAGTAGGTTACAACCAGGACCTTGTCTTTGCATGAGATCTTATACTGCAAATAGCTGTTCCATATTTGCTCTTTGGTGAGGAAAGACCATTTTAAATAGCACATCCCCAAGCAGCAATTTCTAGTGGCCAAGAGCTGGATAGTCCTGGTGCTGCTTCTGGCAGAGGTGAAGGACAGATTGGGCTGCAGAGGCAAGAATAAACTTGCATGTAGGAGGTGCTTTAAAGCATTTTGACAATATGTCTTCCTTCCTCCCTTGTACCTCTCCTGCCTTTAAACAGCAGATTTCAGCACACACAACTTCTGCTCCTGGGCTTGTACATTTAGAGCAAGTGAATTTTCTGCTGTGGTTTTGCAGTTGCTCTGGGTCGATAATTTCTGCTGCTGCCAGTGTTGCTCCTCACCCTCCCCTCCGTGCCCAAGGGGCAGCAGCCCTGGCTCTCCATGACCAACTGCACGGGGAGGGACAGTCCTGGGGTGGGACCTGCACCAAGGAGGGTGTTTCATGGAGATCTGGTGAGGCAGAAGAGAGGAATCAACAGGCAGGTGCACTGGTATTCTGCTATGTTAGAGGTATTTCTTGTAGCAAGGAGTTATATCATTAATAGGAGACTGTGGAGCATAAATGTCAGCCATGAACCTTGTTTCAGTGTCCCTGAGGTGAATGGCTGTGCAAGCGCTTCTTTGTGTGAGAGAGGCTGCAAATGAGGGAGCAGGGTACTCAAGGCAAGAGAGATTTTAGTAAATGTGTGGAAAGGAAGCAGCTGATGCAACATTTCCTCTCTTGAGCAAGGGGCAGCTCAGCTCTCAAGGCAGTTTAACTCTGTGTGGGAGCCAATATGAGCGGAGGTGCTGGCACTGCGGGAGCCCAGGCGGGATCAGAGGCAGGTGCTCCCACCAATGTACCCCCTCATACCTCCCTGCCTGGTCTCCCTCCCCTCCATCTCCTCCCCTTTAAGAGAAATACTGTTTGTAATTTGGTCCATATTTTTGGGAGTAGGAAAAATTTGTTCACTGAGCACCAGTTTAGCTTAATTTTCCTGTGTTTCTGCTTGGGGGACTTGCATCAGGGCTATTTATAACGGCAGTGTTAAATCTGAGGTCTGGCATTGTGCTGGCTGTGATGTCTGGCAGAAGGTTTGCCCTCTAATCCTGCTTTCTGCTTTTGCATCTCTTTCTCCCACTCAGCTCAGGATGAAATGTTCCTGTTCTCTTCATGGCTTGGTTTTACACTCTGGTTAAAGAAGAAAAATATGTGTGCTATGTAATAGTGCTTGTTTGTTCTTCCTCAGATGTGACCTTACATATGTGGAAAGTGTTTTCTACTCCCTTAAAAAAAAAAAAAGGGGGGAAAAGCAAGTTGGAGCCATACCAACCTAGAGGTAAAAGCTACCAGGAAGATAAAATGTCATCCTAACGCAGCAGGACTGAGCCACAGGACAAGCCCAGAAGCAGCTTTCCAGCAGTGCAGCCCTGCCAAGGAATCAGGTGCTGCTGTGGCTGCTGTCACTTGGGGTTGGGCTTTTTTTAACCGTGTCACTTGAAAGGCGGCCGTGAGCACAATCTGAAGAGAAAGGCAGGGCAGAGGAGGGCAGTGGGCAGCCCTCCCACCAGGCTGTCTCCTGACAGCTCCACCTCTGCCTGCTCACTCCCCGCTGCTTTGACACACTTTAAACATCTCTGGTCCCAAGGATGGAGGCTCTCCAGACCTTTAATGGCACCTTCATCGTCCAAATCCAAATATCTTTCAAGCCTTTCTCTATTGAAATAATACATTGGATGTCCATGCTAGAACTGTGAGGATCTGGCATTTGCAGACAGGCAGGAGGAAGTGCAGAGAAAGGAGCCATTTTCTCAGTAACAGACTCTGCTGAGGGCTGTGTTTTTGTTAAGCCATGCTCTCACATTTCAGACCAGTGCAGTGTGCCATCCATGGCACCAAAATACACAGGGTGGTCTATTTTTCAGTGAATTCCACCTCTGTGGACTTTTCTGATTTCTGGTTGCAGCTCAGTTGACAGAAGCACCCCGGTCCAGACCAAGCCTTGTTTTTCTGGTGGGCTTCTCCCATGTTGCTGCTCACCAAGGGTGCCCATGAGGTTGTTTTGATTGGGAGGTGCAACCACTGCTGCAAGGTGGGGGAAAAACTGTAATGCCCCCTGATATATTTGCTTTTTAGGCTTCTGCCTGCTGAGTTGGTGGGTAGCTGGTGTACAGCAGGAGCTTTCAAATCCTCCTCCTGCCCAGCACAGCGTTACCTCTCCCATCCACACAGGCTGGCACTGCCTGGCATCTCACCGGTGTGAACTCCTGCACTCGAGAACCCCCATAATTATGTTACTATTCAGGCATCACTTGTAGTGTTCCTTGGCCTAGTCCTTGACTGTATGAACAGGGAGACATCAGTGATATCAGGCAGTGTAACAGTCTCCCCTCAGGCTTCAATAAGGATGCTTCCAATGCAAACAGTACTACTGTGACGGGTGATTTTTCAATTGCTTTTTTACAAAGCCACAAAGAGAAGGAGAATTTGCCTTTGAAGACATAAAATTGCCCTTCTGTGTGGGTGCACAGCAGTGGCAGCATCACACCAGCAGCATCGGGTGGGTGCCTGGGTGGCTGCTCCAGCTGCACTCCCCTCAAAGGGCTGAGCCCCCAAATCTTATGTCCACAGAAAGTAACCAAAAATTCTGTGTTAGGGAGTACATAACTTACCTGAGACCATACTCTGCAGAGACTTCCTAGCTTGCTTCACATTCCTTTTCTGAATTGGAAAATAAAAAGAAAATTAAGTTATTTCTCTGGAATGCTTTGATTAATGCTATTTGTAAATCCTTTCAATTATTTTTTCCTGTTATCAATGCCTGGAAGGCCACCATGTCCTTTCTGTGGAGTGCTTGCAATCAGACATGGCCACGTCTATGGAATATTCCTGCCTTGTACATGATTTCTCTCCCTCTGCTGTGTCAGAAATCAGCCTGCCTGGCTGAAGCCAAGCATTTTGAAACAACTGTCAAGTTTGTACATCTGTGCTTTTGTGTTTTTTTAGTTTGGGTCCCCCCTCCCCCTAGTTAATACACAGAAGATTTCTCCAATTAGCCCGACTGACTTACATCTTAGCAACTTCTGTTGGATATTCTGGCAGTCACTGCAGCTGCGAGAAAGCGATTCCCAAGTTTTAAAGGAAAAATGAGCCTGCCCTCTAGCTGCTGAATGCACCCCCGTCCCCGCTTCCTTGGCTTTCCTAGAGCAGCCAGGACAGAAAGTCAGTTTTGCTTCCTGCCCTCGTGCTTCCGGAGCTCTGATGGTCCTTGTCTTTCCCAGGGGCTCCAGCTGCATTTGCCACACAGTTCCTCTGCAGAGACACGACCACCTGGATGGCCATTAACTGATAAAGGACAGTTGTGTGACTTTTGCACAGTCAAGCTGACTCTCCAAGCCACAGGGCAGTAGTTTGTGGCATAATTTTACCTGCATTACCTTTGTCGTGGTGAGGAATCCATTCTCGAAGGGCAGGACCAGCTCTCGCAGCCCTCAGGGTCTGGTGATTTGTAGCACCCAAGGTCAGCACCAGAGTTTAAACCACATATAAGATAAGGACTACACAGGGATGTCAGCCTAGTGCAATGATTTTTGGCTGTGGTAAAGCCTAGCAGTAGCCTTTCACAAAAGAAAGTAATTTTCCAGTGGTCTGAAAGAAAAGGATGGTACATCATGAAAGAGTTACTTCAAATGTTTTGGGGGTTTTTGTCCTAGAAAAATGAAAGAGCTTCTTGCAGAGAAAACTTTCAAATGCTTTCAAGATGAACTATTCTGTTTTCAAGCACTTGAAATTAAAACCAAGAAATGAATACTTAGGGAAAGTGTCTTCTTTTTATTGCTGCCTCCTCCTAATGAAAGTCCTGCAGATGACGTGGGTCAGGTCTAGTTCCTTTCTTTCCCCAGTGTGACTTGGACAGCAATTGCCCTGATTCAGTGACAATAAAGTTCTTCCTTTCACACAGCAAACACATGCTCTGTGTCCTCTGACAGGCATCCTAGCTGGAGCTGGGCTCGTCCTGAGAGACCATGGTGCTGGCAGTCCTTGAGGGGTTTCCACTGACCTGTTCTGCAGACACCATCTCACTTTGCTGGCAGCATGCTGGGGCTGACTGGGGCACACAGGCATTTAATTAACATGGGGGTTAGGCCACCTTGCTGAGAAGGGAGCAAGACTTATCAAATAAACCGTTTTGGAGGCAAAACATTGCTCTTAACCAAAACTTCCTGTTTCTTGGAGAAATGGCCTAACTGAAAGGCTATGGTATAACACCTTTTGTCTGAATGAAAATGGCTGTAGGACACTCCAAAAGTAGCTGTTGAGCTGAACAACAAAATTCTCCCTCACCCTTGTAAGAAGTTGGGAAGAGGGAAGGAGGAAGACTACTTTAAACATTTCTGGTTTTTTTTCCCTTGGAAAACTTGGATTTTAACTAACATGAATTTTGCCTCGAGTGTCCACCATCACTGAATGCTTAAAAGTAAAATGTACGACCTCCTCCCCGCCAGATATTCGGCTGAGGCGGTGGGGCAGAGGGGTAAGGCGGGCAGCCAAACGGGAGCGGGCTCTGTGAAGGCTTTGAATGTGACAGAGAACAGGAGAGAGCTGCAAACCCAGGCCAAGGAGGCGGAAATTCCTTGGGGGAGTCGGAGGGTGCAGTGAGGGGCCGGCGAGAGGCTGCCCTCGGGCAGGTTTGCAGAGGTGCCGGGAGCGCGTCCTCCAACAGCGAGCTTGAGGCGCACGGAACAGCTGGCAGAGGCGGCGTGCCTGAAAATCGCGTTTGATAGGGAATTTTCCACTCGGGAAGCCACTAGGTGGCAGGTGAGGTGCAGCAGAAACGAAGCGCAAGAGCAGGAGGCGGAACGGGCTGCTCAGAGGTCGGGCACGGCCGGAGGGGCCATCGCCGGCGTCGGGGCACCAGAGCCGGCTTGTTCCAGTGGCTGCGTTCTAACCTATCGCAACTGTGTGGGGGCTGCGCTGCGGGGTTTTGTTCGTCCTGATTGTTTGGCTGGGATTTTGTTTAATTGTGGTTTCTTGGCATTTCATTTGTTTGTTTGTTGGGGGGATTTTTTAATATTTTATTTGGGTTTTTTCTTTTCTTTTTTTTTTTTCTTTAAAAAGGAAAGGAAAAGTTTGGGGACTGTGGGACACAATATTGTAGCGGGCAGGAACCAGCTCACGGCTCTCCACAGGTATCTCCTGGGATACAAACCACCCACCCACCCGCCAGCAGGCCGTGTCTGAGCCTTTACAGCAGTTACCAGTTACCTCCTTCTGTCTTTTCAGCTTTAAACAAAGTGTTATTTTACACGGATGTTCACCAACTAGGCCTTTATCTATGCCCAAATATACTTTTTAAACGTCACTGAACAGCCGCCATTACTCTCTACTATTGTAGTGTTGGAGCTGTTATCCAGCTCTGTCACCTCTGCCTTGTAGTGAACCATTTGGTCATTTTCCTCTGTTTTTTTTCTTTAGTGTGTGTTTATTTTTAATGTTCAAGTCAAACAAACTCCAACAAAGATCCCATGCAAACCCAGATGACTGATCAAGGCTACTTATTTGTAGTGATGGGTCATGAACACATCTTTGTTTCAACACGTAAAAGCATCTTCTACAATGCACTTTTGATTCATCCAGTGGTATTTTCACGTGATGCCACAGAGATCTCTTAAATTCTCCCAGTGCAGTGTTGGCATACACCAGTTTGGAAATAACCCTCTGAATCCTGGTCCTCTGGATTGCTTGGTCATGGCACAGAATGGTATTTTCTCCCAGCTATCCAGCTTGCAAGAATACTGCAATTTGGAACAGAAAACTTAGTTAATGAACCAATTGAATGGTATGATAAAATATATGAAAAATAGAGGGTACTTCTACAAAAAAATATGGAAGCATAGGTAGCCCTGACTATACATGGGAAGATACAGATTCTACCTAGTAATGAGTCCTGGCCTCTAGGGAGAGGGAGGTAGAGAAGTGTTTTAAAAGACAAAGAGGCACCTTAGTTCTGCGCTGGGCATCCTTTGTACCAGCACCACCAACATGAAAGCTGTGGGCTGGACATGTGAAATGTGAGGGCTGGAATATGTTCCCGCTCCATTGCTTGCAAAGAGAAGCCAGCCCCTAATTTGATTATGCATTACAGGGACTCATCATTAGCTCTGGAAATGGTCTGCTGCCTTCGTCTTTCTGCCCCATCCAATATTTGAGTAGTATTGGCTCCATTTGTGGCCTACACAGCTATCAAGGACCGCCAAGACATACATGCTTCTGTTGCTTCAGGTCTTGAGTGGATTTATAACCAAAGTAGCAATTTAGGAGTTTTAGGAAAGACTTGCTGTTTTGACTACATGTGATTTTTCAGCATAAATACCACTACGGGCTTTTCAAAGCAAATGGATGTGTTTGCTATTGTAATTTCAGCATTTGCTATCAAAACAACCCTCTTGGTGGTTCTCTTGTTCCTGTGGTATGTGGGCCTTTGTGGCTGGGTTTTGGCCGTGCAGTTCAGAAGAATCTGTAGAACTGAGCAAAAGGACAAAGGCAATCCAGCCACTTTAAAAAAGAAAACCAAACCCCAGACAAACAAGCTATTTAGGAATTTCTGACTGATTTTCTCCTTTTGTCCAAGGATTCTGGCTGTAACAATTGGGCATAGGGGCTGTATATGTTTCTGCCGGTTCACAGTAAATAGCTGTGTTGTGTGGGAGCAGTGATGGGCCTATCCTGTGCTACGTGTTTAGCAATAAGATGCATTAAAAGGTTGAGGTAGCATTGGATTTACTGTGAAGAGAGAAGGTGCTGAAGGAGCCGAAACTGCCTATCTCCAATAGCTGTTGTCTCCTGCCCTCTGCTTAGTTCAGGCCTGTTGCTCTCTCCCTCCCTTCTGCAAAGTGCTTTGGCTTATTTCACTCTGCCAAGCCTGCTTCTCCAGGACCCAGCTACTGCTCTGACCCTGTCAGATAATGAGCATTTAAGTTCCTGTAAATTAAAGCAAAAGTAAGGATTTACTCTTAACTGCATTTGCTTTTGACATGCTGATGCTGCATGCTATAGCCACAGAGACACAGAGACCTTCTTGTAGCGGGAACAGATCTTGGAGGAGAAATCCCCATGAGGAACACCCAAATGGAGATGGTTTCACTCTCACAAGTGTCTGAGAAACCAGAAATGTTCACCATTTACTTTAGGATGATCCCCAGTTCCTGGGGCTTTTGCTCTTTAGCAGAAAGGTCATGGAGATCTTTTGCCTCTCCATAACAGCCTCAAGGTAACCAGAAAGGCATTCACAGACTAAGAGTCAGTCTCTGCTCGTGCCTGGTTTCAGGTTGGAGCTCTGCACCCCCTTGCCCATACACAACAGGATGGGATAAGGCATGCCAAAGGGGCTCCCCAAGGAAAGCAGTTCTGCCTGGTTTTAGTTTATTTGCCTGGAGTTCAACCCTTGCTTTCCTGCAGCCTGGCTGTCTCACTGCAGGCTGTCCGCTCTCCCAGGACTGGGCATGGTCTCTCTTGCTCGGACAAGAGGTTGTATGTCCACACCTCTGTAGCACTGTGGCCTTAGGCTGGTTGCCTGGACTGGTGCCTTAAAATTTTTGACATTTTTCGTGTAATGGTGAGCTTAACCAGTTCTCAGTAGTGTTACCTTTCAGCTGAGTTTTGACAGCAAGAGAGTCCACTGTCTGGTTGCTAGTAGGTGAAGCTGGAGAAACACAAAGTGGGCTAGAGGAAGGATCCCATAAGGAAGGAGGATCACAGGGAAGGATACTGCAAAGGACTGACCAGAACCCTGTGTCTGGGCTGTGGCCGTATCCCATCTGATCTGTTCTGCGGGGTCTTGGCTACACAAACTGGGCTTCCAAAACCCCAGCAGATATGAGCAGAGAGTTTTTCTGCTGCTGTTGCAACACCAGTTTCCCCAAGAATTTTAGCTGAGCTCACCACTGTTCCACCCAGACTCCTTGAAAAAAGATCATTCTGGCCCCACGTTGGGAACGAGCTTATTTCCTCACCAGAAGCTGGTGTCCTGATCCGACCTCAGTGATGTAAGGCACAGATAGGGAGGGGCCCTGGTGTTTGGCCTCAGGCCAGGTCAGCAGTGAGGACACACCTGCAGCACTCTGTCAGCTGGGATTTTTTTTTCTACGACTAAAAGAACAATTTTTTTTTTCCTAAAAATTTTCTGAAGTGTTGACTGAGATAACTACACTGCTACACTCCCAGCCAAAACAGCTACCTCATAAAACCTCGCAAAGTAGAGGCTGATCCAATTGCATTGATTCTACTGCAATATCCACTTTGATATTGCAGTAGAAATGTTGCTTAGGACTGTGGGGAAAAAATGAAGTTCCTCAGGCAGTGGTAGGTTTGAAAAAAGCAGCTCACAATCATGTGTTTAATTTTCAACTCAAAGCTTTTAGTGCATGTCCCTCACTAGCCAGCTTGGTTTTCCAAGCTCTGTGTTGGCCTACATGGCACAAACCAGAGGCAGCTCACTCGCAGCACACGGAGCAAGAACCTTCTGGTCTTTTAGGCAGGAAGGTCCATAATTTAAAGAATCAGAATGAGATCAGAAAAAATACTTCGATGCATTCAAATTTTGCATGTTGAACTCTGAAATGTTTGGAATGTGGAAGATTTGAGTGTTGAAATATTTTTATTAGACTGTGAAATAAAAATGTTCTGTTCTGGCAGTGCCTAAATAGAGCTTTTAGCCTTATCCAAATGGGTGTTTACATTTTTTTCCTATTAAATGTCTCTGAAACCATCCTGTTTTCTGGGGTATCTGGGTTTCAACACAACTGTGTTTACCCATGCACACCATTCTGTTTGAAAATTTTCAACTCTTTTTAGTTATGACTATTGGCTAATACAGAATCAGTTAACTTACCTGCTGTACAAATTTGCTCCAAGAAATTCCTCGACAACATTATTTTAATAAAAGCTGCACCAATGCACGTATGTTTGAAATCTGGATAGAAACATCTTACATGTCTCTTCTGGCATGAAGACTGTGGACATCCTTAAGAAGTTTTGCCTTTCCTCAATTACCACGCATCTATTAGTACATGTGGTGCAAGGGTTTACTGTAAAACTTAAGAGATTCAAATTGCAGTGTGCCAGAAAGGGCAGCAGTAAAGAGAAAAAGGAGGAAAGTCAGATAGTTCCAGATCCTCTGGCTGGTCCTGAGTTCCTCTGCCTAAATGTGGTGCACACACTGCCCTGTATTTTTAGTTTCCTTTATCATGAGATGGAAGGGCTGGACAGATGCTGGAAAAACTTGTAGGCTCCCTGACTGCACAGAGGGACAGCAAATAGAAATAGTCTTTAAGTCCTGACACTGTACCAATACACAAGGTGAAGGAGAGAAAGACTCCTCTGAGTAATTGTTCTGTAACTGCACATGCAAGAATTGACAAAAGTAAAAACATTTTTCCACTTGGAAATGTTATTCTTTTAGAGAGCCTTGTTTTCCCCTTGTGATGATGTGGTGGCAACCTATTATAAACATGATCAGCACAATGAGTAGTATGTCCTAGTTAGAGGGTCAGGAACAAAGCTCCTTAAGTCGCAGAGAGAGGTGTCTTTTTGAATGTATTTATACCATCTCAGTGCAGTGACTAGATTTGCTGAAAAAAATTCTCAAGGGGTTTTGATTCCATTTTGGTTTTTTATTTTATTATTGTTATTATTTTCTTATTTCTTGCATTCTAGCAGTGGAAGTTGATAGCAAAGGTAGCAACCATAGAGTGTAATTATTACAGTTGCAGTTCTGGTTTTGGTTTAAGTTCCTTGAAGCCAAAGCTTTTATGTGCTGCAAATCCAGGGCATTCTGGTGAGTGCTTGCCTGGCTTCCAGAGAGTGATCACCAGTGACAGCTGAAGATCTCGTCTATTATATATCAGCTTTATCATATTTTGAGTTTTGTAGGCAGTGGAGTAATAAAACACCTCTGCATGGGAAATGATTTAACATCACAGGGATTGATCCAGCAATAAACCTGGACCAGCAGGTAGACAACATGGACCCTGGAAGCTTTATGGAAGAGGTGGTTTGCCAAATGCTGGAGTTTCTTTATTTACCACCTCTCATAATAACTTTCCCTTTTAAAAAACCTGGAACATTCATCCATGATGGAAGTCAGAAAAGGCACTTTCATTGCCCATTTCTGCAGAACATGGTGCTCAAGCATGTGCCAGACACTACTGTTATTACCAGAAATGCTACACAAGCTTGGAACAATGACCTTTCTAGGACTGATGCTAGGCTAAATTTACATGGAAAAGCCTGTCTGCTCCCCTGCCACTCCATGAAAACCCACTTCTGGAAGCAGATGCCTCCTACCGACCTGACACCCAGTGCCTGATGTCCTGCACCAGGAGGGGCTGGTGCACGGTGGATCCCATAAGAAGGGCACTCAGACTCTGCAAAGTATAATTTAAAATCCTGTTTATTAGAGTGTCTTGGTTTCAACTGCAATAGAGTTAATTTTCCTCCTAGTAGCTGGTACCAAGTTGTGTTTCAGATTTAGTATGAGAATGATGTTGATAACACAACTGCATGGTACCTTAGTTGCCATCTGAGGTTAAATCCTGACATGGGGAAAACACTACAAAAATCTCACATCCCTTCACACAGCAGGAGCCCCGAGCTGTGCACCCACGTGCAGCACATCTTGCAGACCCTTCCACACAGAAGGTTACACCAGTTCGGTGATTTGAGCTGCTACAGGATTTTCTTACAAGACATCAACTCTGCTCCTCATTTCTGCTGTGTCACAGAGTGGGAGTGTTCACAGCACAACTTCCTGCTGCACTTTTGGACAAAGGCAAGGCCACGCTGGTGGCATAATTGCTGGTACCAAGTGGGAGATGCCCACAGGCTCCTGCATTACAACTGATGGTGAAATTTGTCCTGTGGCTGCAGGGTACTGCAGTGCACACACAGGCTAAGTGCTCCACAGGTCGCTAGGTCTTCTGTGCTCAGTGCTCCCCCAGTCAGGATCATTGCAAGGAGGTTTCCCTGCACCCTGATCTCTTACAGAAGCTGTCCCAGCTGGCAGTGCTGCACATGAGGGGCTCCTGAGGGGGACTTTGCAGTAGCTCTGTGGGCTGCAGACCTGCTCCGTGCCCTGATGTCATGTGCCAGTTATCCTGCAGGCATATACCAGGCTGCCAGGGGTGGGAATTATGTCCCAGGCATATGGGTAATCTGCTGCCTTTTGCTCTGAGATCACGGTCTTCCCAGAGCATCTTTCAGCAGACCTTGCTAGGGAGGTTTAAGACACCTCTAAAAGCCCCTTAGCAGGTGAAAACTGAACCTCAATTCAGGGCTGTCAAACTCCTGCATGTTGTCACTAGGCAGATGTTCTTTAAACAAGGTAGAGTTACACTTCACTGTCATGAGTGACCTGAGTGTCTTTGTGCACCAGCTGATTCATGCTGGCATTTTTATTATTCTGCAGCTATTGTAGAAAAATAGGGTCCTGATGCCTTGTCACCCCACCCAACTCTGTCATTGCTCAGGCCTCTGCCAAGGGAGTGGAAAAGGCTACCAAACCAGAAGAGCAGCCCTCCTGCTCCCCAGCACTCAGGATGCACTGGCGCAAGCAGGCACAGGGTGTGCACAGGCTGAGCCGTCCTGCTGATGACCAATATTTCAGCTGTGACTATAATAGACCACGGTAGAGACAGGCAGGGCAAAGGCAGTGACCTCCCTGAACACCTGATGGATGTTGCAGAGATTTCTTGTCCCTTCAGTGCAAGGTGGGTAGAAAATGGCAGTGTGGAAGGAGCCATGGGGACCCCAACCCACAGTGGTGGGGGGGAGGTGGTGCCTGGCAGGCAGCAGGGGCTGCCAGGACCACCCTGGGGCACTGTGTTTGATGGGCTGGTGCTGGCAAAACACATGTGCCTCAGATCAGTGCTCTGCAATGTCTCTCCTGCAGAAAGCCACATTGTCCCTCCTTGATCAGTGCTCTCCTGTCTGTTTGGCCAGAGCAATTTTACTTTTCTTGCTCTGAAAGAAATACCTTTAAACAAAGTTGCCTTAACCTCCACAGAGAGTTATTCCAAGTTACTCAGGCATGCCTGGACTGTGCAGTGGGGCTGCTCAGGCTTCAAAAATCAGATTATAAATCTGGAAGAATGTGTTCTTGAGGCGTGAGTCACCTTAACTGTGACATATTCATTTGGACTGTTTCTGCTTAAAATAGAAATCTGAGCATCATACAGCAGCAGGAGGTGACAAGGGACGGACGAAAGCCTCCAAGCACTTCATCCCAAGGGAATCACAGCAGAGAATGTGCCCAGCCCCAGCAGCAAGGAGATGTATCCACATATCTTGCAGGTGCAACTGGGGGAGTTCCTGCCCCAGGCACGTGGCACAGCATAGAAGGAAGTGCTCAAGAGTCAAAGAAACCTGTGCTGACATGACCTGAAAGCAAATACTGTTTTGGACAGTCCCTCATTGCTGCCAGGCAAAACCTTGGGCTGTGGTGTTTGCAGCCTGAGTGGGGCTGTGGTGTGGGAGCAGGGGGCTTCTCAAGTGCTCCCACTACTGTGCCCAGAGCTTCTGCCTCCAGCCTTGACAGTGCCCAGAGCACTGCTGGCGTGGGCTGACCTGTTCCTGTGCCCTGCATCAGGGCTCAGTGCCACAGCCTGGCCCAGTGTTCAGCGAGGTGGTGAGGGTGCCTTGGTGCCCAGAGTGTCCCCCAGATGGGATCCCAGAGCCTGACACAGCCAGCAGCAGGGAGCACTGCCTTGATGTGCCTCAGGAGGAGCAGCCTCTCCTGGGAGTTAGACAAGCCTGACCTGACAGTGCCTCCAGCAAGAGTTTGCAGCAGTGGTGAAGGATTATGTTGGGTGTGATTCAATGGCACTCCCCTGAGGAGCCGTGGCTGAGTGCTGCCCTGGCCCACAGCCAGCCACTGCCCTCTGCAAACGGTGGAGCAAAACAACCTGGAACCCTCTCCTTGTCTTTGTACCACAACTGAATCAGGGCCTGAGGTGAGGGGAAGAGCAAAGCACCAGTTCGGCAACACCCTTTAGTCAATGAGTAAGCGAGGTCTGACAACAACCTGCTGACCATCCCGTCATTGCTAGTGGTGTCCCCTGATTTACGAGTCCCCAGTTTGGCTTCAGCAGAGGATTGGGCACTTGTGTAAAGCAGCTCTGCTGTTACACAACTAACTCCAGCCACACGTTTTCTGGTTTCACTTGTGATTCACATCACACAGGAGCTGAAAGGTTCCCAGTGGCTCCTGCTGAACAAAAGTCACACTGCATTATTTAGGTTGAGGTTCAAAGTATTCAGACCCTTGAGCAGCAACAGGCACATTAAACAAATTGGCAGCAGTTAATATTTACAGGACCAAAGCTCACAAAAAATCAGTAAAGTCTGTGAGATGATTGTGATCAACAACTCCAAAACCAGAAGTAAATCTTTCCAGGTTAAAGGGACAGCAAAGGACCTATCAGTGTCTGACAGTGTAGTTTGCTTCTTTCCCTTGTGGATCCTCTGGCACAATGCTGCATGTACAGCTTAGACTGAAAGCTTCTGACCCTAAAATCAGGCTTTGTATCACATGCCTCAGTGAAAGGACTTGTAAAGGCTAATCCCAAAGGTATCTAGTTCACGGAACGCTTTCCTGGAATTTGTGCAACAACCAAATATTGCAGGCTGGTGCTTCCTAAGCTGCCTTATGGTCTGTAGGACATGGGTCCATGGACAAAATTTTTGGGATTCAATTCCCACTTGCAGACTGATAACTTTGTGCAGTCCCAAATTTTGTGTCATGCAATGTGAGAAATTTACCGTGCAAGAAAAAGTTGCAGAAACATAGGGAGATAAGACACAGAGAGAAGAAAAGACAAATCCTAGGGCTTCCCCTCCAGCTGTTTACCTGTAATATGTGTTTTCGTCCTGCAGCCCAGGGAAGGTCTCTCCTGAAGTTGCTTCCATGCTGTACCCTGTGTGTCAAAGCCCACAAGCTCTCACTGGACATTCATGTTCCACCTCCTGCTTGGCAGCCCCACCATAAATCCATCTGGAGAGTAGGACAGTGGTCCAATTTTTTGTGACAAGGACTCCATTCAATTTAGCTCATTTCTGGAAACCCTCTTTATGTACAGGGCGTGTCCCTGGCCAGGCATTTAACCTGGTACTTGCCCCAGAGTTACAGCCAAGACCAAGAGTCTACAAAACCAGCAGGGTGGTATGGGGGAGTGGCGTTGGGTACACCACATTTTTCACCCCAGATGATGTTCTAACTGAAGGTTTGTTCGTGGAGCCAGAATTAAACTGGGACTAGATGCAGGCTGGGGCTGAGTCCCCTTGCACTCTGTCAGGGGAAAAGTGCCCAGGACAAAAGGCAGGAAGAGGGCAGCTGAGGGGGACACACCACAGGAGAGGTGCAGAGGTGTCCAGTCATGGCCAGAATGATGCTGGTCTAAAGGGAACCCAGGAATTCTACCTGTGGCCACAGAGCCCAGGTGTAATCCCTGGACGGAGGAAGGCTTAATGCAGGCTGGTTGTTGTGGGGCTGGGGCTGCCTGGTGCAGTCCTCACTTGATACTCCTGGGGTCTTGTGATCCCTCAGCATCCCAGAAGTTCTCTGAAACCAGAATCCTGGTGAGAAGCCTCCCATAACCACCCTATAACTACACAAGTTAATACTCCACTCCTCCCTGCATCTGCAGGGGATGAGCTCTTTCTCTCACAGGATGACAAATCCTTCTGCAGAATTAATTTGATTGATATTTAAATCAGCAGCTTTCAGCCTTCAGCCCATTAAATCCCACTGGTACAGGGTAAGTAACCAACAAATGTGAAGCCTGTTATCAGAAGGCTTAAATTTGTCTCAGGGGGATACCACATCTGCTGGGGAAAATATCTAGGCCCATAAATATAAAATAGTCCACAGCCTCCCAGATGTGTGTTTGCCCATGAAACATCCAGTATTTTGGCAGAACGGCCCTCCTATGGAGTTAGAGTTTAGCCATGAGATAAAAACAGCCGTGGCTAACATCTGGAAAAGACATCTATGTTTTGCAAATTTGTAAAAAGCCATTATGCAAACCCAGTTGTGTCATGGCCGTGTCATTTAATATCACAGGGATTTAAAATTTGGCTAACCCAACTGGCTAGGCCAGTTCTTTTATAATTTTGAAGAAAACAATGCAAAGTCATGTGTATTCTGTGTGGGGCTCTGTTTTGGTGCCTTGAAGGTTTCTAGCTCTTTCTCCATTGCTTAACTGCTTGCATAATACATTATAATTATAACTCGGGGAGAAAAGCCTTTTGTGGCTGCCAGCAGCCCAGGCAGTAGAAAATGTTTTACCAGTAAAGTCAGGCAGGTATTTTTATTGCTGACTGAGGAAGAGGAGGAGGTTAAGCCATGTGAAGCTGTTTCTATCCTCCAACATTTATTAACAAGACGAGGCAGGGACTGTGTTTGCTCTCTGAGGAGGGATTGGTGGTCAATACTGCAACACAACTGAACTGCACAAGGAAAGTTCTGCTTAAACCCTCTGAAGGTTGAGGGTGAGTTAAGCAGATGCTGCTGTTTCACCTGGTCCCATTACATAGGGCCATTCAGCATATGAAAAAATTTTTTGGCTGTGAGCTCATCTTGCCACATCCATAGTTACTGAGGATCACACAGAATTAGACAACATTAATGACACGAAATAACTCTTAGCTCTTTGCAGTATGATGGCAAATGGCCATGTTGAAGTAGGCAGATGCTATTTGCCTTGGTTTGCAGATGTGGAAACTGAAGCACAGGGGTGAGCTGCTCAAGATTACAGGAAATAACTGGCAGGGCTGCAACTAGGACCCAGTCCTGCTTTTTTTTTCTGAAATGCCCTTGTGTGACATGTTCCCAGACTTTGTATTATGGCTCCATAGCTTGCCTCTGCACTGCTGAACTTCTGACGTGTCATGTGTCGCTGTGGGTCAGCAGCTGGGACATCCCTGGGGGTTGAAATGGTTGATTTCCCCTTCACCTTGGGCATGATCCCTTGCTCTCTGCAACACTTTAAACACCTTGCCCACACTGAGCTTCCTACAAAAGCACCTTTATCCCTGGAAGTTATTTAAGAAAATGTTCTGGAGCTTTTTTTCAGAAGTGCTACAAGGGCAGCTGGGTAGGAGGTTGGATCAGCTGATTTCCTGACATCTGCTCCAGTCCTACCTGATTTTATCCGAATGACTAAAATATTCTGACACTCTATTTTCTGGCTGCGATTGTGCTGAGGAGGCTCAGCTGTTTGCCACCTGTCATCTCATGAGAGTTGCGGTGGCTCCAGTTCTTCTCTTCCAGAGCCATCACTGCTGGAACCACCTGGAGGCCACCAGTGCCTTGGGATGCGTGTACCAGGGTTGCTGTCTAACCAAGGGCTGATGGTTTGGCTCTTGTAGCTGCTGGGAAGGTGTCAGCAGCAGGAGCCTCTCAAATTAACTCACAGCTGTCCAGAGCACACTCGGTTTTCATGGCACTGGCCTTCCCAGCAGCTCAGCCAAGGCAGAAACACCAAGGAGTGAGGATCAGCCACTGCCCAGTGCCCAGATGAGGAGTGCCCAACTCCTGCCTGTGTCTCACTGAAAGTCTGGTGTGAGTTAGGTAAGAAAATGCTTTTTGAGTTGTGCAGCTTAATTGCTTGTCTGGACAGAGGAGGACTCTACACAGAGGACAGCTATGAAGAATTCACTCTAGATATCACACTAGGACCTTTTGCACCAGACCATTCCCCTTTCTCCCCTGCCCCATTCAGGTAGAATGATAATGTTCACATGAGACAATTAAGTTTTTGTCCTTAGCAAGTACTGATATTCTTGACCGAGTGGTTTCTCTGGTGTAATAATTTAATTCAAATCTAAATATGAATCCAATTATTCTCAGCATCTTAAGAATATGATTTTACTACTACTGTGAGTTTTGAGTTGTCACTGCTTTCAAATCTTTCAAGTTAGAATTCTTAGATGTTACACACATTTATGCCTGTCACATTGCATTCTCCCGCTTGCTTTTGAAAAGAAGGAATCATTAATGTGTTTTTTTTCTCACGGGAAAATATGTTTTCTCTTTCTACAATTACATTGAAATAGAGAATAAAAATTGAGCCTTCATGCTTTTTTTCAGTAAATTTAACTACTGTACACTGTTTTTATCTCATACTTTGCATTGACTTATATTTACTGTATGCCATTGTAATTTCTTTTTGCAGGAAATTTAGATGGTCCTTTGAATGTAACACATCATATTTCCACAGACCTTAGTTTTCTTTCTCTAATTCTTCTGTTCTTTGGAAGTGTCCTTTCCTGCACTTGAAAATATTTCTCTTTACTCCATGGATCCCAGCACAGAATTGTGTTCCTTCCCAATAGGGAAACCAAAAACAAGAAAACTAGTGGATTGAAATCAAGGCAATTTAATAGGTGAAGCAGCAAGATGAAAACCCTCACAGGTAACGCAAAGGACATCACTCATCATGTCCCACAAGCAGACCAGTGTCAAGCCACTCACTGAGTAATAGCACCTTTAGAAACCCAAAACATCCCCCTTCCTCCTCCCCCCCAGTTTAATTGTTGGCTTGATGTTACACAGTAGGGAATATCCCTTTGGCCAGTTCAGACCAGCTGTCCCAGCAGTGTTCCCTCCCAGTCCCTTGCCCACTGCCAGCCTACTCACTGGGGGAAAGCAGAGTGAAGAAATTAGAAAGCCTTGATGCTGTGCAAGCATGCTCAGCAATAGCTGAACCCCTGGTGCACTGTCAACACTGGCTTAACCACAGATGAAAACGCAGCACCGTGCAGGCTGCTGTGAGGAAAGGTGACTCCATCCCGGCCAGACTCAGTCCAAGTGCCTGCCCAGGAGGGAGAACGGGGTTGAGACCTTCTCCCCACGCTTACTCCTTTATCCCAAGACTTGGTAGGCTACCACTGAGGGACAGCCTGGACAACACAGAGAAGAAATTGGGAATCCCCTGCTTGGGGGAGCACAATGACCATCAGACCAGTGCCAGCTACTCGTGTCCTTGTTTCTCTGACGTCCCTGGAATGTCTGACACCCATTTTTATGCTATCAGAGAGATACAGCACAAAGGTACATCCACAGGCTGCCAGGACATGGCTCCTGGAAGATATGCTCTTGTGGGACACGAAGGAATTCAATTTACCATGTTTGCCTTAGGTAAAAGAGGTTGGTGTTCAGCATTTCTGCATTTAATGAGACACGATGCTGTTGGTGTGTGCTAGCTGCGTTGTGTGAGTACTGGATAGAGCCAGCCCAGGCTGGAGCCATGTCTGCACCTTTTCTGTGACATGGGCACTGGCAAGTTCCTTCTGACAGCCTGGGGCAGCCCCAGACTTGCCTGGGGGTGCAGCTGGAGGCTCCAAAAAATTTAAACCCCAATATTTGTGTGCCTCAGTCTGGTATTGAGCAGAGGTGCTCCTCGAGCTGACATGGTCTGTGGTGCCGTGTCTCTACTCTCTCATCCATGCTCACAAGCACTTCTTCAGAAAACATCTGGACAAATAGTGATCCATTTCTTTCTGTTCTTTCTTTAAATATCCACCATGATCTCTAAGCTTTAAGCAGCCAGTGTCCTAAAAACATAACATGTTCATTTGGGGGCTCTGTTGCAGACAATAAGCAAGACACACGGAAGATTTCAGCTTGAAATCTTGTGAATCTTGTACAGTTCTTTTCTGAGTCTCTTGACGCTTCAGAATGAATCTGCACATCTCATATCCACAAGGATAACCAAGGCAATTCAGAAGCCTGTTAATTGTTGCCAGTAGTAATGGGATCTGACTGTCGTGGAATCAAGATTCAAATAAAAATCCTAGTGTCAGGCAATAGCTCTGTTTATAATACTATCTATAAGAGCAATAATGAGGCAGAGGGATGAGGAGGGGACCTGCAGCTGTAGGCATTTCACAGACTGTCAAATTGCAAGATGGAGCCAGATCCATCCACATAAATATTTATATTAGAGAGACAAAGCTGCAGCAAATTCTTGGCTGATGGGAAGTGTCTTCAGCTGATGTGAATTTTTATGGCTTGTGCTTTCCAGCAGGGCTGTGACAATTCACATCAGCAGATGAGCTGCTCCCCTATAATTAGCCAAATCCTTGCAACAGGGACTACTGTCACCTTCCCATCAACCCTGCTCTCCACACACGGTTGCTATTTAACCAGTCACAAAAATGCTGCTATCAGAGATCTCGACAACACACCAAACAGAATATCTGGATCTTGGGCTCCCTGTGAGACAGCAGCAGCATTAATTCATGATCTTTAGTTACATTAGATGATCAAAGATCAGCAGATCAAAGGAGACAGTTTCTTCCACAAAATGCCGGAGGCAGGAACTGGGTTGGGTTACAGCAAGGGGGGCAGCACGGGAGGGAGGCAGCGGAGCTCCCCCATGGGAACCGGGGAGAGCACAAGGGGCTGCTCCTGCTTGTGGCCCAGGTCACTCCCACACATGGCAGAGTCGGTGAAATTGTCTTTTACCCTGAGCATTACATCCAGCAAAGCCACCTGTTAGTACAGACAAAACAGCAGAAGGGTTACTGGGGTGACGAGGTCTTGGCCAAATGCCCTCCATCACTTTTTTCTGGGAGAAGCAAAGGAAAGGACAAGCTTTCCCAGCCTGGCTGCAATGTGTGGGAGCTTGGGTTGACCTGTGTGGCACTGAGCAGGCGGTGGTGGAAGGGTTCCTGGTGGGCTGGCAGCCCTGTGTCATCCACTGCAACCTGTTGGAAAAATTGACCAGAAGGGGCTTTCCTGGGGGCTGCACAGCCCCACCAAATGCCCAGGCAACACCAGAGCTTATCTGGAGGAAGACACCTACAGTATTAGAGAAAGGCATGGACAAGGCAAGTAACTAGAAACTGGAAACCAGGAAGACCACAACATTTCATTACCTGGAGTGAACATAAAGCCCATTTCCCGTGCATACGCAGCCCTCACTGTTCTCACCGTAGGCCAAGGAGTGGCCTTCGCTGGGAATGACCCTGCAGCTCACCTCCAACATCACAAACCCTTCATGAGAGCTTCCCTGCTGCAGGGATGCCATGCCAAGACCATGCCTGGACACTGCAGACAGCCTCTCTATGACACCCCTTAGCTTGATTTCTGGCATGAGCCTGCTGAGGCTCTGGTCTGCCATCACCAATGCCCTGACTGGACCTCTTGGGCAAGGACCGTGGCACCCTGGCCCAGCATTTCCATGATCATCTGTGCTGTGCTGTGCAGGTGAAGGGTTTAGCTGGTCACCTCATTCTCCTTGCCAGGCCCCAAGGAAGGCAGCTTCTTCAGGAAATGAGTGCTATTTCAAAGAAACATCACCCATCAGAAAAATCACAGGTGAGTGACTTTTCCTGAGGCTTCTGCAGCACTACTGCCTGCTAGGGCTCCCACACCAGCCTGCTCATTGGAATAACCCAGGCTGATGATTTTTTTGGCAGCTTATGCAGAATTCGATTGCTTTTTCTCTAGACTGTGACTGTATGTTTCTATTTCTGGCCTGGAGGATTTGCAGAGTCAGGGCAGACCCAGGGACACTCAGACCTAAGGGATGCCTTCAAACAGCATCCACCTCCTCTACCTGCAACCTGCCCTGGACACCCCTCCAGTTAAATGCATGAAGCCTCTGAAGAAGAGAACTTCAAGGTGGCTTCACAAACCAGTATAGATCACAGAAGTATTATTTGAGCACCAAGAACTTCTTAAAAGAAGAGTAAGGGCAGTGGGTAGGAAACATCCTCCTTGGCATCACAGCAATATGAAGAGGGGTGTTTCCTATTACTCTCCTCTCTGACTCCACCTTCTCACAAGACTTCTGCAGCTAATTCTTTGGCAAATAGTTGTTGCCTTACTGTGATGGTTTTGGCTGGGGTAGAGTTAATTTTCTTCATACTGTCTGGTATAAGATTATGTTTTGGATTTGTGCTGAAAACAGTGTCGATAATTCGAGGATGTTTTTGTTATTGCTGAGCAGTGCTCACACAGAGTCATGGCCTGTTCTGCCCCTCTGCACAAGAGGTTGTGACAGGATGTAACTGGGACAGCCGACCCCAGCTGATCCAAGGGATATTCCAGACTACATGGCATTGTGCTCAGAACATAGAGCTGGGGGAAGAAGGAAGGAAGGGGCATGTTAAGAGTGATGGTGTTTGTCTTCCCCAGTTACTGTAATGCATGATGGGATCCTGCTTTCCTGCAGATGGATGAATACCTGCCTGCCCATGGGAAGTGGTGAATGAATTCCTTGCTTTGCTTTGTTTGAGTGCACAGGACCTTTGCTTTACCTATTAAACTGTCTTTATCTCAACCCATGAGTTCCTCAGTTTTAATCTTCCAATTCTCTCCCCCATCCTATCTGGGGGAGTGAGCAAGTGGCTGTGTGGGGATCAGTTGCCAGCTGGGGTTAAACAATGACCATTACCTTTAAGCAAACACTATTCAATTTATAAAAGAATAGCTGAAAAGGTAAATTGCTTTCTGACTACAGCTTTATGCCACCCCCTTCCTGCATGATTTTATTGTGGGGGCTCCAGAAAACTGCAAACAGAATTTCCATTATATTCTTAGAAAAGATATGTGTGTGTGTGTCTGAAGTATGTGGGTGTGCTCGTTTATATGTATGAATAGATATATGTTTTGCTTATTGTCTTTTAGGTATGAGAGAGAGACAGCAGAATGGGTGGGGGTTGCCTTTCACCAGCACGGTCCCGCAGTGAGCCGTGTCCTTGCCTCCCTGCCGCTGCCTCCACGCCCGTGTGCAGCCCTGCCACAGGCTGCTCCTGCTTGCTCACGGGATGCAGATGTTGCAGCAGCCTCAGCTCATGCCACCACTCCTCCACGTACCCTCGGATGTGTTGGGCAGCCCAGTGCAGCCTGTGTGGCAGATGGAGCCTGCCCACGGATGTCCTCTGCCAGGGAGGCGCAGAGTGGGCAGGCGTGGGGCAGACACGGGTCTTTACCCAGCCCCTGTACTCTCTGCCCTGGGAGCAGGAAGGAGCACGAGCCCATAGGCTGTGGAAGCACTCCTCTCACACATAGTGGAGACATCAATGTCATCCCACCATTGCTACTTTACTTCCACACCCATTCTGGGTATGAACAAGCAATGCAAGACAAAATTAGCATCTCAGTTGCTCTGGGGTTCTCGCCATGTGACTGCAGTCATTGACATGTGCAAAGCAGTGTGCCCACAGTGAGGATATCACCATGACCTCCTCCTGCAGCCCAGTCTGGTCAGTAAGAGCTTTGAATGTGCAAAATCAGTGCTAGGGGTCTGGTGTCACAAGCTGGGGAGGCCACTAGGACACAGCTGGACCATGAAGGCCCCTTTGCTGGGCCATGTGGAAGACTAGAAGCCTGTTTTGTGCCTACAGCTTTAGCAGAGGCTGCTGTGCTATGGGATATGGGAGAAAACAAGGAATGGCTGTGGTGGTTGTGGCTGGCCTCACCACCAGGCTGACCAGTAGCCTGGCCAGAATGGCTGCCAGAGAGAAAACCCTAGGGTCACTGGATGTAACCAGGGAGTTTGGAAACCCCAGGCCATGGGACCCTTGGTTTGGGGGTCTGCAAGGCAGGATAAAGCTGCATTTCATGGTGATAAGGGCTGGAACAGAGTTCTGGGTTGTGGGCAGTGTGGATTGGAAAGAATGAGCTTGTGGTGCCTTCCTGCTGTCCACATCAGAGGGAATTAATGGTTCTGCCCTGCTGCATCAGACAAGCTCTGTCAGACCTTAAAAAGTTCACACTTTTTTCTTGATCAGATTATTTTAGGCTTGACACAGGTGGTGTGAGCTGTGCCGCTTCTCAAGTCTCAGCAGTGCCTTGTCTGAGCTTTGGATGGGAGCTCAGTTCATTGGATGCTTGGTGCATCAGGTCCCCTAATTACCAACCAGCCAATCTCCAATGATATCAGAAGAACTGGTGGAGTGATCCACTAATAAATAATTACATGAAGGTAATAGGATTAGTATTGTGCAACCTAGGTTTATGAAATATATTACATTCTCGTTTTACAAGTAATTTTAGATTAGTTTGAGAAGGTTGGTTGATAAACATGATGTTGGAGGAATACACTTAGGTTTGCGTAAGAAAGCTTGCTTCATCTTAGCTTATATTCTGACTGAGATAAAAGATAAGACAAAACTGACTCTCTGTCTTTTTCAGGAGAGATCCAGAAGAAAACAGTTGTTATTGACAATGTTGGGGGAGTCAGTAAAAATATTGGTACAAGCACATAATAGGTATTTCAGTTTGGTGAAATAAATACAATGTATCTAGGAACAAAAAAACCACAAGTCATGTTTGCCTAATAAGGTGCTCTGTCTGGCAGAGCAGTAATTCTGGAAAAGATTAGGACCTACTGATTGATAATCAGTTGTAATGAAATTGTACTATGATGTTGAGGTCAGTGCTGTTCTTGCATGCAGTCCCCTGCTTGTCACTGAGCAGGACCTCTCTGTAAGGTTTGTTGCCTCTGTGTTTGGCATGGGTGCAGCTGGAATGTGCTGTCTAGTCCTGGACTTCACATTCCAAGAGGGATATTAAAAAAATCAGAGAAAGTTCAGCACAGCCCGATACTGTCTGAAGGCCTGAAGCATCTCTTACAGGAGACCCAAAGTCTACCTATCTTCTTCCCTAAATAGTCTACAAGACCCTGCATAAGGCTTTTGATGTTACAGGTTAAGATATAACAACTTCCTGCACTTAGAGTTGATAGATACGTTTAAGCAAGAAATAACATAATTATTTTCACCAGCAAAATTGATGTTTGTCATACATTTGCCATCCCTGGAGAAGTTTTCAGTCAATGTTTCTCTGAAGGATATACCCAAATTCAGCTGTAGATACTGGAACTGAATCAAGGACTAGTTTGAAGGAATTAGGTGAAATCTCAAGCAAATTATCTTCATTGTTCTTCCTGGCCTGATGGTTAGAGGTAATCACACAGCTCACACCAATGTAAATCTGAAATTCAAAGTTTGAATTCTGTATGTTTTCATACCCTACTGTACAATGTTCAGCATGTTGGTGAGTGTGATGAACACACACCAGTTTGTGCTGGAGGCTGCAGGGCAGCCAATGCACTCCTCCTCCCTCTGGGGGGATCCAGTGCTTGTGGTACGTGCTGTGCCACAGCTGCTGGCTCTGTGGCTCTCAGTGGGCACCTGAGCAACAGAACAGACTTTCACAGCGTGTTTAAAACATATCAGGTATGAACTATAGAATATATTCCTTATTTGTCTTTGTGAACACTACTGTAACCTCCAAGCCTGTGTAGTGGAATTGCAGAGGGAATTGTGACAGGAAGCCACCTGTGCTGTGGAGCCAGGATGAAGGGTTGACTGGAACCTCACTGCTGAGAGCCATAAACTGGCATGAGAGTCATCTCTACTCACTTGGAAGAACGCTGCCAACTGCGATTTTTTGATGGAAAACTCACCAGAGACCAGATCTAGCAGCCAGTGACAGCACCCCGGGCTGGAAGGCAAATCTGGCTGTGTGTGCTGAGCTCCTGCTCCAGCACATGGCAGCAGCCATCAGCACAGTCCCCACTGGCCAAAGGAATGCCCACTCTTTTGCTTCATCCCTTGTCAGTGTGGGTTGCATCATGCTTGCATCTCATTTCGTTAAAAACAATGTGATGCTCTAATCTTCGAAGCTTTTCATGTCTTAGGGGTTGCTTTAAGACAAAGCTGTGTCATTTTCACCTGCTTCAGCCTTGGGTTGCCAAATCAGTGTCTGTTGGTACTTGCAGCTTTGTACATAACAATTTACCCGGCAGACTGTAAACAAGCATTTCCTGAGAAGATTGGGTGCACTTCTAGGGTCTGGCTGCATTGCTGTGTCCTTCTCATGAGACACTGGAAACTCCAGTACCCCTGGAATTTAAAATAATGCTGTGATTATGTGTGTGTTTGTGTGTACAGATAACCATGTTTATATGGAGAGCTGTAGATAAAAAGTATATACACTGCAGACTACATATACTGTGTATTACATGTAAAGAATGTAATTATGAAGAAATACAGTGTATTTATACAAACATACATATGCACACACACATACTTGTATGTGCATGAGGAGGGAGTCTATGAGTGTGGGGGTACAGCCACTGCACACATGCCCATCACTTTTCACCTTCAGCCTGGTGTGAATCCAGAGATGCTTAAAGGGCACCCAGCTGATAGCTCAGGCATGAAAGTTTCTCATTCTGCCCAGTTCAAAGCTGTCAGCAGTCCTGTGAGCTGCTTGATCCTGTCCTTTCTATGCACAGCAGTTTAGCCTGGATGGACTAATTTCTGGTGTGATAAGACTCTCAAGGCTTCCTGGGACTAAAAACTAGCCTTGGACTAGATTTGCACAAGTAGTCCAGACACAGGAGCTTTCTCCTCTGCAAGGACTATCTCTGCTAGCACTTCAAGCCCACTTTTTAATTATTCCTTTGAGAAGACTAAGGCTTTGAAGAATTTGAGACTGAAGAGCAAAAAGCTAAAAATCTGCTAGTCTGTGTGACTGTGTTTAACAAAATTCTCTATTTTGACTTGGAATGCTAATTTAAAAGCAAGCAGCCAAGAGCACAAGGAATTTCTGATTATTCTGTGCTGTTACAGGCAAGAAGGTTTGGGAATGAGAACAAACCAGATGTCATCAGTATTGCTTGAAACTCTTCCTTCAAAGGGCACAGACGTTAAGAGTGGTTCAGTGAGAAATGCTAGCTGCTTCTACAGGCTTCTTGCTTCTTTATTCTTTCATTATGGGTGTATGTTCAAATACAGCAGTATTTCCTTTCCCAGCTCAGACCATCAAATCTATGTAAATATATATATGTTCATCCCATTCCTAGTTTTGGATTTCTTTAGCAGGGTACAGAAATTACTTTTGCAATGCAATTCTATGAAATCCAAGAGTTATTCTTCAAAGTCTTGTATATTGTGTTTGAAAAAATCCCAACATCTATTATATGTGAACTGACTCAGAACCCTGTCTTGGTTTATAGACTACAGGAAGGCAATAAAGTTGGTAAAGTTTTACTTGACAAAATAAAAAATCTCTACTGTTTCATCAGATCCCACCTTAGAAGCAGAGTTTAAAATCATGTCTTTGGGGGACATCTGATGCTTTGTTTTGTATCTTACAACCACACTACAAATTATGTCCTCCAATCACTTCTTGACTTGTAAAAAGACAGAAAAACAAGGCATACACAGCTGCATGTGTAAAAAAGGCACCTGAAATGGTTTTCTAAGTCCTCCTTGACTTGTTTTAAGAGGGATGTGTAGTGCAAGCTATTTTTAACTGTCTCTTGCTGTGTGAGGATGAGCACTGCAAGCACAGAGTCTTCTCTGCAAGACCTGTGCCTACTGCGTAGGTGCACCTGCTAGAGACGTCCTTTTGTCAGGCAGGCATGAGGGAGGCAGAGGTATTTTTAGTATTTCTACATATGTATTTTTCTCTTCTAATCCATGAAGGACAGCATTTTGGGACACGGACTGTGTCATCTAATGAGTCACAACAGTTGTCTGTAGGACAGCTGGTTGTTTCCAGCCAGCACACAGCTTGCCATCAGTTCTCAGCAGTTCAGACCTCGGCTCTCAGTAAACACTTTGCCTCAGTGTTTCACCAGAAATGATCCTCAGACACACATCCTCCCACAGTCATTTCACAAGACTCTCTTCGGTTCTAGTTCCAGTTAAAGGTATCATCAAAGTGATATTTCTGTGATATTCTGCTTCCCCTATGCTTCTTCCAGCTTGGGGCAGGAGTCATCTCACAGCTGCAGCAGGTGTTCACCACAAGCCCCTTTTTAGGATGCAGACCGGGTTTGCTTATTTGCACTTTAGTGCTGTTCTCAAGGCTCTCACCCCAGGCCGGCTCAGGCTCTGGAGAAGGAGAACATCCCTTACAGCTACCCCATCATCCTTCCCTCTGCAGCCAGGCTGATGCTGGGCTGACAGTGCACACTGGTCAGGTCCAGAGGAGGTTTCCTCACTGTCCCAATGCCCAGGAAGTGGCTAAAGCCTGGCAGGTATCCCTCCATCCATAAGTCTCCTACAACTATTGTCCCTCCAGTCCTTGTCTTCTCCAGGTATCTTGACTCAGCCCATGAGACTTCTCCAGGGGATGCTAAATCTCCCCCTTTTTTTTTTTTTTTGTTTTTTGGCTTCTGTACTTCTCAGACTATGCTGTTGTGGGTGGAAAATGATCTTTTACCTACCCTTCTGCCCTGCCCAGTTGCATTTCTTTCCGTTTGCTCTTTTGGTGACCAGGTTGCAATCCGGGGCTTATTCTCTCTCCTCTCCTCATCTTGCACCTATCTTCAAAAATACTTCATCTGATCTAAGCCATTCTTGAAGACAACGATTTTTTCTGCAAAGAAGATTCTGACTGAGACTTCTGCACAGCTTATATCAGAATGTGATTTTAAAAATTACTGCTTTTCCTTGGCACCAGGTGATGTTTCATGGGACTGAGCTTTTGAATGCAGAGCTTGGAAGGATGAAATACAGCACTAACCCTTGAGGCTTCTCCAGAAACTCAAAACATAGCACTGATCAAATGTCAAGAGCAGTGCTCTTAGATATTTTATCTCAGTTACATTAACTGAAAACCCAAGCACTTTGCTACATGTGCTACAATCGATGCATCACTGGATTAAATCATTATGTAATGATTATTACTTATGCGTTATTCTCCAGTTTTTCCATATGCATACTTTTGAATGACATTTATTTGAAAATATAATGAGGGGTATGTGAATGCCTGTAGTATAAGGCTTTGGACTCAGACATTTCAGTGTGCATGAACAGAAAAATAGCAAAATCTGATTTAAAAGAGTTTTGAAACTTTTCTCTTCTGAGAATCAGAAATCAGGGGCCAAGTTCTGGATCTGCTTCAAGAAGTCCTCAAGACCCGGTTCAGAAGCTAGACTCTTTTGGTACTGAGCTGTACTGAGCTTTGTAAGGTCAGGGAAGAGATTGTATGATGTTGGAGTGAGAGCACCTCTGGACCCAGGCCCAGAGGAAAGCCAAAGCACAGGGGTTGAATTAAAACCTTTGGATAAACTGAGATACATGAAGTCACACCAAAGTGAAACTGAACTATAAATTTGTAACTTTTAGTAGAAATATATGCTAAGTGCTTTAAACATTGAAAAGCTGCAGCAAAGAGACCTTAAACACAGTTCTTACTGCAGCAGTGTTACCTTTTCACAGAATTTCATTAATTAAGACAAAACATAGATGGCACTATACTGTTCACATTTTTTAGAGTGTTCACATAAACAATAAGAGCTGATAGAAACTATATACACAAATGTGTGTAATACCTATGTAACGCTTGTGTAAGATTTACAACTATTAGAATTAGACCAGGATAGGCTAAAAAAAGAAAAACTAGAATTGTGTGTCAATTTTATTGGTCAATTAACAAATATAATCCACACTTCTGTAAGTTTACAGAAGAAGAAGAAGCTGTTTTTTACTTGCTGTTTGCCTGCTGCTGCTGCTGTTACTGCTTGGCCTTATCATGTAACCCCTTGGAACTCTACCTTCAGAAAACTATGAGACTATGAAATAAAGAACTTCAGCAGGACAGCAGCCTCCTCTGCTCTTTCACCCTCATCCAAAAAGGGAGAGTATCCCATCAAAAGCTCAACAGTATGACACACTTCTACTCCAGGAAAAATGACCTTGATCAGAAGGTGTCTGATTTCCTGAATGTTCATATCAAGTATGAACATATAATCAGGTTATCAGCCCCTGTATGGTCCTAAACTAGCAGATCACGTGTGTATATGGTGATCTTAAGCCCATGCAATTCTTTTGGCTTTAAGAGACTACCTAGGTGTATGAAGTTAAACAATCCTGTGTTTGTAGTCTTCATGGGAGTTTTGCAGGGCCTTTGTTTCAAAACTGGCTTAATGCAGCTGGATCCTTGAGCCCTCATGGAAACTAGGTCTTGAACTGCTTCTGCATGTTCACATTTTCATGCAACTTTTGCTACTGCTGTAGGTAAAAGCTCTGTTTATGCTGGGATTTCACCTGGGACAGTGACAGGAATTGAAAAACATGTTCATAACCATCTTGAAAGCAACATCAGTTGAAAATTGAGCATTTTCTAAAAGGGTTTGCTGTTGAAAACTGCGCAAAACTGTATTTTGTGCAATAGCAGGATCCAGTGGTCAACCCAGACTGCCATGCAGGCGACATGATGTAATTTCCACCCAACTCTTTTGGTCTCATAACTGGATTTTGTAAGCTCAAACAGCTACATCCAACAGCTCAAACTACGAGAAGCACTGACTGTACCCTTTCTGCAGCATTGAAGCTCCAGGTGATCTCCTTAGGACCAAAAGGATGGAAAGGCTTTATCAGAAGTGAGTTGGGTTTATACTAACTAAACCCATTTATACTAAATCATAAAAGATTTCCCAAGGGAGCTTACATAATCAACTGAATTTCAGTGCACGTGCTTTATAGGCATCCTGATAGTCCTTTAAAGCTCATCAGTTCAATACCAACAACTGTGTGTAAATATCTTGGTGGTAAAACTGCTACAGCACAGATTTCAAGGAAGGTATCCAGCTGACAGGTCAGCAGAGAAAAGGCAGTTTAGAAAAAGTTCCCCACTACCTTGTCATCAACAAAAAATTCATGTATTCAACCTGTAACAACATCAACTCCTCTCAGATGGGTTGCTTCTCCCAGGAGCACAGACACAAAAGAAGTAAATGTCCGTATTACCCAGAAGAAGCACACGAGGCAGCAGTGTGTGTGCCTCTACATGCATGTGCGTGCATGTAAATGCAGTGCCCGTACACAAAAGTGCATCATGCATATGTAAATATAACAGACTTGGAAACACTGGAATCCAGCAAACACTCTAGGGGAGCCTTGCCACGTGTCATTCCTGCATGTGGTAAGCTTTATGTATCACCCGAGTTGTTTACCCAACTGTTGCTAGAATAAGTTATCCAGCCTGTTTGCTCAATTCCTCAGACTAGGACTGAAATCCCGCTCTACTCCTTTAGAGCAAGAGGTGCCTATGACTCTGCAGTTCTTGAAGCACAACTGGATTTGACAGTAGTAAAAAGCAGTGCTCCTAAAATATTCATGCAAACATTTTGCTTAAAACATTTGAGGTCAGTCAGACTTCTAAAAATAAAAGCAAAACAAAATCCCAAAAGAAAGTGTGGTTTTCTGTTGCCCTCTATGACTGTGTTTTTTCCCCTTTCTAACTAGGGAAGAAAATACCAGGAAATGTTTGTAAACTCCAAGCTTAAAACTGTCCTGTAGTCCCCAAGATTCTGCTTCCATTTGTATGAATTGATCTCATCGCAGCGTGTAGTTTGCAAAGACATTCTTGAGACTCATCTTGATCTTGAACAGTTACAGCTGCTTCTGTTTTTTATGTTGGTCAAATCTTGCTCAGAATGCAATGTCCACACTCCTTTCAAATTAATTTTCCAGTAGGTTTGGGGAAAGTTTACCTGAGACAATCTTCCCCACAACTTTCTCTTTACCATATGAGCAGGGCACATTTCTCATGCTGCTTAAACCAACTGGAGGAGATGAGCTTGTAACACATAAACTGTGATAGCCAGTATTTGGTTTCCTGGTGGAAACATTTCTCATGAAAAACTGGCAATGCTTTGGCAGATTTTTGGGAAGAGGACGGAGAGGGGATGGAAGTGAACAGAAGGCAAAAAGAGAGGGATTGTTGTTAATAGTGCTGTCATTAAATATGTGCATCCAGTTTCACTTAATCATGTTCCTTTTTATTGTCCTCACTTTCTCTCTGACAGATTATGGAGATCCACAATACATCTACTGGTCTGCAGTGACTGTACTGATACCCACTATCCATCAGTCTCAGACCAGATGCTGGTGAAACATTCTGCTCCACAAAACAGATACCAACTGGTATTCACTCACTTTGTGTTCACCTCTCTTAAATACAGATGAAGAATGAAGGCCCTAGATCACCAAACACAGGTTGTTGTACTCTGGTTGCTGCAAAAGCATCTTTGTGTCCTCTCATAGCAGATGTGATGATAACATGCAGCAAGCATCAATGAGATGATGGACAGGGAAACAATACGAAATAAAGGTGATTTCCCACATAAACCCAGTAAAATAGCTCAGAAGAGGTCAAGAATGAGCCTCACTTTCTGTTTTGCACCTGACAGGACAAGTGCTGACTGCCATAACACCTTAATTCTTCACATTCCCAAAGGACACCAAGCCTGAGAGCTCTCAAAATTTACTGTTTTCAGTGCTGACTATAGACATAAACAGTAACCCAGTCACACTGTTTATGTGGCAGTAATGCATCTTGTACCCACATCCGAGACATTCCCATGAAACACTGGGTTCACAGCATATGCTCCCATTCAGGAGATCTGCATCAGCAAATCCCTCAAAGTGATCCATTGACTTGGGAGGCGCGGGAGCAGAAACCAAACAGAAACATCACATTTCCTGCGGACGGAAATCAGGAGAAAACCATTATGGAAGCCACAGTTTGTGGAGCCCACTGTTGTGCTCCCACGTGTCTCTTTAGTGACCTGTCTGCAATGAGCACTGGAGAGAGCCTTCAAAGCAGCCCATGGGAAAACAAAATAATAAAAACTGAGCCCCCTTATGCAAAACCAACGCTTTTCGGAGAATCCCGTAGGTTACATTTTATCCAAGTTTCTCTGAAGCTTTTACAAGGAGTTCTCCTGAGGGAAGATTTATCTCATATGCCAACTCTCAAATTTCTGCTCCATGTCTTATCAGCTGTAAAGTTATTCTAAAACACATTTCAGCAATTATCTTATAATGGCAACAATACAGCTCTTTTTTATCCTTCTTCCCATCTTGCTAGGAAACACTTTTTTTTCTGACTCAAACTGACCTCGAGGCAGGGTTTCTATTGCTGTTGAAACTCATCCCTCCTCAGCTGCTTGAGGTTCTGTTTGCCACACTTTAACAACTCATAACATGTTCTTTTCCTCAGACTCTTAACCCACATTGCTCCTCATTATTGTTTCAATAAATACTTTTCCACAACAGATGTGGAGGTCCAGGAAGTTGTTACTATCCTTCACTGATCTTGTAAAAGAATATTATCTATCATGACCAGGAAGCCAAAGGCAGAAGCAGTGAAATAATCCAGCTCCTCCGTCTTCTATCTGCCAAGGAGCAGACTTGGCTTCCAGCAGGACCATCCCACATTCTGTACCTGTCACAAAACTTCAGACAGTTTCAGGTACCCCTATACCAGTGTGCCAAACCTTCTTCCAAGAATGAGGTAGGCAACCCAAGACCAGCAATCAGATATGATCACATTACAGAAGCTTATTATTATTAGAAGTGAAGTCACTCATAGTCAGAAATAACTCCAGGCTTTTGCAGATGTGGTCTGCAGGCAGAGCAGTCCCCAGCGGAAGATGGTACTGGGATGAGACCTGTGGGTTATGCCACTGCCTCCTTCCACTCAAGTCACTGTGACTAAGGGGCCATGGAATGTGAAATTTAATCTCTAGCCTAAGGAAATTTGAGCTGTCTTTAAAGGGGCTTAGACCTCACCTCACAGTCAGCAGCATGCAACCTGCAGTGAGTACAGTGTGTAATACAAGTGCACGCAGAGAAATACGGAAGCACTGAGAGGGCAGTGTTGTGGGGAAAGCTCTCACACCTTTTCTGGGAAACCAGCAGGACTGACTGCCTCTCTGAGGTGCCTGTACACTGACACATGTGGCATGGGGAGCACACAGCAGGAATAACAAGATTTGAGAGACATGGCATGACAGCTCACCACCTGAAGTCCTGCCATGGATGGATACTGGCTCTCCAGGAAGGACAGGCTGGAAAAGCAGGGAGGGGGTTTGCTCTTCATGGCCAAGAGCAGGGACACTGAATAGAGCTGTGCTTGGGGTGTACAATGAGCCAGCTGAGAGTTTATGGGTGAGGATTAGAGGGCTGACCAATGTGAGCAATGCTGTGATTGGTGTCTGCTACAGACCAGCTCAGGAAGAGTATTTGCCACAGGTCTCTGATACCTGTGATTCCTGAAGGCAAGTCTCATCAGTAAAGAACAAGGCAAAGTGAGCATTGTTTGTCTTGATGTTACCAAGGTTTTAGATGCTGCCTCCCAAAACTCTTCTAGACAAACCAGTGAAGTACGGACAGATGAACGCACAGTGAGGTGTGGATCAGTGGCACAAAGTCCAAACATAGGCTATTCACTAGCTGAGTACCCCAGAGGTCAATACTGTCAAATATCCTCATTAATGCCCTGGATGATGGGAGAGAGTGCACTGTCAGCAGTCTGGGAAAAGTGGTTGATGCTCCAGGACATTTTGCTGACATTCAGAGGGACCTGCACAGGCTGGACAAATAGGTGGACAGGAATTTCATGAGACATCAAGTCCATTACCTGGGCAGGAACAACTTTTGGCAGCAGAACAGGCTGGGGGTCAACTCTCTGGAAAGCATCTTTACAGAAAAGGACCTGGGGATCCTGGTGGACAAGCTGGCCATGGGCCAGAAATGTGTCTTTGCAGCAAAGGAGGCCACCAGCCTCCTGGACTGCATTAGGCAGAGCATCAGCAACAGATCGAGGGAGATGATCCTTCCCCTCTGCTCAGCGCTGGTGTCTTGTGTCTCATTCTGCACTTCCCAGTACAAGACAGGCGTGGACACACTGGAGTCAGCCTAGCAAAGGGCCATGAAAAGGACTGGAAGATCTGACACATGAGGAGAATCTGAAAAACCTGGGACTTTGCAGCAGAGGAAGACAAGGCTCAGGCAGATCATATCAGTGTGTATAAACAAATACCAGAGACAGACTCATCTCTGTAGTGGCCTGTCACAAGGGAAAAGTAAATGGGCACAAACTGAAATGCAGGAAATTGCACCTGAACATGAAAAACCCCTCAACACATTTTACTGTGAAGGTGTGCAGACAACAGTGCAGGCTGCTCAGAGAGCACGTGTGGGGCTTCTATTGTTGGAAATTTTTAAAAGTGCAAAAGACACAGCCCCAGGCAGCCTGCTGGAGCTGACCCTGTGCTGAGCAGGGGGGCTGGGCTAACTCATCTCCAGAGGCACCTTCAAACCTCATCCACACTGTGACCCTGCAATCCTGTGGTATCTCCTGTATGTGCGTGCTCCAATCCTCAGCTCAGCCCATGGAACAGGCAGCTGAAGAGTAGCCTGTCCCCTTGTCAATTAACCTGAGCCAGGGGCACCACTCACACCATCACACCCAGAGGGTGGCCCAGCACCTCACTGCACAAGTTCCCCTGCCCTGCTCCGGGACAGGAGCTCGCAGTGCCAGAACAGTAACTCTCTGAATTGCTCCAGAACAAGCACTCAAGAGTATCTCAGAGCACTTTCTGATTTTGGACTGAAGCAAGGAGAATAGCTTAATACATTGATAGAATGAAAAAAAAAAAAGTCTTTATCTTTTTAGCCAAGCTCTCTTTCAGCTGTTGAGATAAGATGGACTAAATCCAGAGGAGCTGTGAGTTTCCTTTTATTAGTGATAAAATCTAAGCTGTTGTTAGAAACATCAGGGGGGTTTAATAGGCTTAACAGTGGCTTCTAAATTCCTCAGGAGGCCTGTGAATTCGGAGTTTAGATCTATGAGCTAGGAAGCGCTTGGCACCTTATCAGCAGTCAGCTCAGCAGCCTTTGGAGAATTAAAATCACCTTTTTGTTCAACATCCCCTGGTAGCTTGCCAACCTTCTTGTTACTCGCTAAGTCAACTGTCTCTAGAAAATATGGTCTCTGGTCTAAGCCACAGGATGCAGAACACAGCTTAATAAGTACGTGGTGAGGTGAGGGGAAGGGAATTGTGTCATATCACAACATCTCCTCAGCAGGCAGATGCAGTTCAGCCCCTTGACTGCACAATATCCTAACTAGCCACTGGGGTTTGCTCAGTGGTGCCGTTACCTTGCAGGCACAGAGCCTTCCCTCACTGTGACGTTGTCTGACCTCTTTCCTTCTGGAAAGCACTGGGCAGGCAGGGACACAACGTGTAGAATGGAGGAACAGGCTGAGGAGACAAAGTCAAATAAAATGAGTAGCCAGATGAGCAGCTGGCAAACAATCCCAGAGCTGTGAAATTTCCTTGGCAGACTTCTCCAAACGGATGAAGTATTCCCCCAAAGATAGCCTCATCGTGACCCTGATGGTTCTGCTCATATGGCTGAAGTTTGCTAGAGTTGCTCTTCTGATAAGGTCATTATAATACACACAAACAGTCCATGTGTACAGGTACAATTGCTACCATCTAAAGAGACACGGAATACAACGGTCTTGCACCAGCTACTAGGAACACAGAATTATAATCGCAGCTATCACCAGATTTCCTGCTTCCCTTAAAAAAATCCCAAATTCATATTTATTCTACTGGCATCCAAGCCCACAACTGGAGAAGCTGTAGCACAATCAGAGCTGCCAAAGCCATGGTCAAGGCCCAGACAGAGACTCCCATGACATACACCACAAGGGATGGGAGAAAAAATAAACACGAGGGCAAAGGAAGGGACGTTCCCAAACAATTTGATTGCTCTGAAACATCAAATATTCTGCAGTCACTTTGACCAACTGTGGAGTGCTCTCCATTAGACATTGTTCATTTGCTATCCCATTGATCAGAGCAAGTGAATCAGTAAATAGCTGTGACGAATTTATGTCTGAAAGCACTGATAATTTTTTTCAAACAAAACTCTGTCTAGCTCTAGAGGAAACGCTCCAAGAAACGGTCCTCACTCACAGATCCAAGCAAAATGTGTGCAAGAAACTAGGACTTGGCTGTTTCTCCCATGTTAGGAATTTGGGTGATTTGAGATACTTCACTCTTAATTTCAAGTAGCAATGTGAGTTTGCTTGTTCTGCAGCAAAGCGTGTATTGGTGGTGTCATTTCCCTTGAATAGCCCTTTTGGCTGAAATGCAGCTCATGTTCCCTTCAGCATGACAAATAACACACTTCATCTCCCCCTGGAGCCTGGAAAATCTGAGATGAGATTGGCACTGCAATATAAAGAGAGGTACTCTTAAAAGGGAGGCAAAATCATTTGAACTGAGTGGAAATAATCACTGGCACTCCTAGCTACAGACAGTCCTTGGGTTTCAACCTGTATTTCAGTGTAAAATGGCTTTCCCTCATCACATCCATACAGCACCTAGACCAATTGCATCCTAATCTTGACTGTGGGTTTCCAGCACTGCAGTAAAACAAACATTGAGCTTATAAAAAGATATACAATCAATCACATGTGCTCTTGCATGAGCTATCCATGCCCTCAGCATAATTTAAATACAGGCATGCGTCTGTGTATGACTTCAGCTTCGGACATTAAAAAAATAACACTGTGTCCAGAAGAAAACTTTTCTCAACTAATCCTGCATTTCAGAGCCAGACAAGTTGGGGATTCTTTTTGAAAGATAAAACACGCAGGTGGTCTGCCATTTGCTGTGAGTACATAAAAGGAGTATTACACAGAGAGCAAAGGAGAAATGGATGGCTCTGGCAGATGGCATCATGCTCAGGGTTAGCCAAATCCCCTCTCAGGCACTGGAGCCCAGATGGCCAAGCAGAAACGCTTTCTGCCACAAGCCCTTTGCGTGCCTTTGAGACATCTCTGTGCTGGGAGGGGAAGAATGTCAATTCACAGTCTTGCTGTGATTAAACAAAACTTGATGTATGTTGGGAAATACGTTCATTCACAGGCCCCCCTTGGCCCCAAGGCTTTCCTTCCCTCATCTGAGCCTCTGCCTGGCTGGAGTGCTAATCACAGCTCCTGCACAGCCTAAAAGGTGCTTACTACTGATTGTGAAAGCTGGGTTTGCAAAATGAGGCAAAAAGATCCTCTTGGCAGGCTTCTGTCCATGTACCCCTAAAATCAGTAAGGTCTCTCTGAGAAGCTGGGAGAGCAAGGACTGGGTGCATGCAGCTGCTAAAGGAACTCAGCAAGGGTGACTGACACCGGTGGAAGTGCTTTGCAAAATGCTCAACACTTCCCATTTGTTTTGACATGGCTCTTTAGCTCATGTGATTTCAAAAAAATCTGCTTTGCTCAAATCGGCAGGAGGTCTGAAGCACATGGTTATACAATGGATTCCCACCCCTTCTCTCACAAATGACACTGCAGGGCATCCAAAGTGTCGAGACCTTGCAACTGACTCCTGCCTGCTCCTTTTCATGCTCAGCCCAAGTTGCCAAACACTTGTCTCTGCAAACTTGAAGGCACTCTGGAAAATCCCAGTTGGGGGCCATTGCACGGGCACAGTGACTTTCCAGTTCTGTGTATCCTCTTCCAGGGCACTGTCATCATGCCATGGCACACACACTGACCACGATTAGCCCAACAGCGAGATAAGGCTTTGGTAGGTTCTAGTGAAGGCTACAGACTCCACTCTTGCCAGAGTATCCCCAGGCTGTCGCTGCCTCACGCTTTCAGTAAATGCTCAACACAGACAGAGACAGCATAGGGACTGGAGGAGGGGAGGAGGAAGACGAGGAAAAGATTTAAAAATGGGAGACAGTCCCTTGGAACCTGCTCCGCCCCCAGCTGAAGAAGCATGCCTGTGCAGTCCCTTGAGGTGGGATAGTGCCACCATCCTGCCCACATGTTCTCTTGTGACTCCCTAAATGCCTGTAAAAATCCAAAATTCCTGTTCAGGACATTCTGCCTTTGTTGTGAAAGCTCTCAGCTCCAGCACGTCCTTCCTCTTCCTCCCTGGAAAAACACTCCTAAAATAAATCATTTTCCCTGTGCACACGTTTATGCCAGGAAACCTCTGCCATCCCTGCTGTGGTTTAGGGGCAGTGATGATGCTCCTGAGCCAGCTTTCCCCTGCCCGATAGGGCAGCTGGGCAGCAGGTGCCGCGGTGCAGCGGGCACAGCTGAGCGCAGAGGGGCAGCCCACCCCACGGCGCCGCACCGCTCTCGCCGCCTCCTTTCACAACACAGCAGCCTTCTCCATGCAACACCGGGTTTAGGGTTTCAGTCTAGTGCCAAGAGCAAAACGGAGCCAGAAGCACAAGAGCACCAGAGCATGATCAGCAGCTAAATCATCAGGAAGATCCCTGGCATGGGTGAGATCTGGGCAGCCCGTAGTGTGCCCAGCCAAGGCATGGGCTGGCAGGAGCCTGGGTCCTTGCGGGCTGTTTGGATGCAGCCACCTGATTTGGCAGCTGGAGGGTTTGGCTGTACAGACACAAGCTGAACCGTGCCAGGAGGGCTCCAGGCCAGAGAACAAATATAGCCTCAGCATCAGGAAAGTGTTAAGTGTTGCCTACAAACTCTCGGAAGGAGGAAACACACAGCAGTGTCTTCAGTAAAGTGCAGTGGACATGGTATGACTTTATTTTTCGCAACTTTATTGCAGGATTGAGCCCGGTTAGTCTAAACGCTCTCCCAAAAACTCAATGAGTAATGTTCTGTACTCAGGTTTTACGTTCAGGTTTTCATTGCTTTGGGATAAGCACCTTCATTCCCATAGAAGAGAACCCTGCGTCTCTGCAAGGCAGTGATTTTTCTCACATCACCTGTCAAATTACTGCTGCTGCTCCTTCTTCTGCCATCTCTGCCTCTGCACCTTTTCCCATCTTGCACACAGTTCCAGATCAGACTGGCAGACTCTGGCAGATCCTAACAGATTCTGACTGTCAGACATGTCAAGATTATATCTAACTTTAGGGTTTAGATCACTGAAACAGTAGAATGCCGAATGAGAAGTTCATCATGCCTTTGAGAGGGTGTACTTCGAAAGGGCGTCTCTCAGGACATGAAGTAAAAGCCAGCTGGATCCCTGCTGATGAGCTGAGCTCAGTATGGGGGGATTTACTGAATATCAGGAGGCACCCAGAAATTCCATGCAGCTAAACCCAGTGCCTGTGCTTGAAACTGATCCCTGACAAGGAACAGGGATTATATTAAGATTAAATCAACATTTTTTTCCATATCACATGGAGACAAATATTCATTCTCACTTAAAAGTTGTCTGCCTACAGTGCAGAAAAAAATCTAAAATTGGACTATAGGTGGGAAAGTCCTTCTTTGCATTATATTTGTTCTGCAGTAACAAGCATGTCTTACCCCTTTGAACACAGCTCACTGTGTCTGAGCAGGGTTGCACATCAAAGAACACTCTTTTACTCCCCAGATGCCTTCTCACTTCCCAGCTGGAATATGCAACATCTTCCCCATATCAGCATGGCTTGGTGAAGGATACAAGGAATGACAACTTGGGAAAGGCTGCTCTGGCTGGGGGCTCTGTGGGCGTGGGGTCCACGCAGCTGGGGCAGGCTCTAGCCAGACAGAAGCACGTGCGGAGATGGCAGCTCACATCCCTCTGCCTCCTAGCTGATGGCAGGAGCAGTGTCAGCCTGTAGTCAGATTCCGGGAGAGCCAGGGAACAAGCCTGGAGCTTGCTTTTGTGCAAGGACATGTATCAAGCAGAGATGCCCCCATTTTATGGTCAAAGTACCTAAGTGAGCAGTTGGAGCACGAACCTCAATGGGGTGTTGAGAAACCATGAGTTGTAAAGGAAAGGTATTAAGTGTCTCTAGCTTGATGGGATGAATTAAAACAACTCTTAATTTATTCCTGTCTTTGGGACTCAAAGCCTGAAAACTTGTGTGTAACCCTTATGGACTCTTAACCCTGATTTCCCAGGGCTCCAGGAGCGGACACAGTACTGCTCGTGGTCAGTCTAACCAGCAGCCACGAAATACCATGGAGCTCATGTGGTGCCCAGCTGCTTCCGTGATCCTGCCTCCTGTCAGGTCAGCCCATGCTGAGCTCCGTGCTGCCCATTCCCACTGATCACAAGCCCACACCTCAGCACAACACTGCCACCACCATTCCTGTGCCGCTGCAGCACGGGCTGGCTCCAACTCTTGTTTACTTGTAAGCAGGAAGAAGGGAGAGGGTGTTACTACATTCGAAAAATAAGAAATTATTTTCTTCCATGCCATTTCATTGTTCGTGCTCCTGATTCGGTTCCACAAGTTTGTCACCCCTCAGCAGGCATGGCTGTGTGACAGAAACAAAGTCTCTTTGTTTGCTGTGGGTCCCTGGGCCCTTCTGGAACCCATCTCCCACTGGACTGTCTCTAATGCTTTTTCCTGCAGTAAGCTTTGAGGTGGTTCCATTTCCTCCTGCTTCGTCAGGGAGTTATCCTGCATAAAAATGCTGTAGCTCTTTCCCTGACAGGTCCTTAAGATATATTATAACTATTTTTCATATAGATGCAAAGAGGCTGGCAGCATTATGTTCAGATGGAGCCATTCGTCACCAGAGGTTAGCAAGGCTGAACATAATTTAATAGCATGACAAAATTCTTGTTCTGTTTTTGCTGGAACCCCAAAGACGTGGGTGAGAACATTTCAGGCCTGAGATCCAGACCTTGCCCCTCCTGAGTAATGGTGGGCACAGCTCTGGGGGCATTGCTGGGAAGGAAGAGTGACATATGGTGCTAGCCTGACAGTTCTGGGGGTAGCTGTTATTTTCTGAAACTTTTGCATTTGTTTCATTTTATGCTGATCAGGAAAGCTCTGAGCTGAGAGCAGATGGTACTGATTTGCTCAGGGTTATTGCTGGTCGAAACTAAACTGTGCTGCACTCCATTCTCACAGACAGCTATTAAACTGGAAATGGATATTATTTACCCATCAGTATTTCATTGGAGTTCACTTGAGAGTGAAGCCACACTCAGCTAGGCACTATTCACTTACACACCGAGGGAGTTACGGTTCTTCATCCCTAGAAACCCAAACCTGAAGTGAAAACCCCAGATGCAGAGCACCCTGACCTCAGGCTATTATCAAATACTTCTCTCTCCTGTTTCAAAACCCTTTTCTCAGCAATATGGTTTCGGCTTTCTTCCTCCCTAACTTGAGGAAAGTAGATGTGGTATTACAGCAGCTGCCAAGCCACTGTCTAGCGGGACACACTTTCAAGGCACCACTGAGCTGCTGCAGCCCTACTGCTGGGGTTGCTGAGAGTGGCTGTGCTTCTCTTTTCTGTATCAAAACATACTCTGTCACATTATCATCCAATTCAGGCCTCCTGCATCAATTTGAGAGCTGTTTATTTGGTAAAACATAGGCCAAACCTGCTGTGGACACCGTCATGGAGATGCATCCCTTGGGCAGTCTTCCTCCTTACTGAGGGAAGGGGAGGTTGCACAAGGTAGTGTTGGTAACAGAAACATTACCCTGAAGCAATTATTGACAAATCCACTACCTTTCTCAAAGTTTGCACTAAAACTACTGATTCTGAACACTATGGTCTAGCAGAGCTCAGAGGACCTCAGCAGCTCAGCATCCCGTGTGGCAGGTATGGGGCAGGCCTGCACAGTTCTTGGGGATGTGGAAAAACAGCACTTCAGAAAGACAAAGTGTCTCTAGGAACCTGGAGAGAAGAAGAAACAGAGCCATAAGGTAACACTCATTTACCCTTGCAAAAGAAATCAACAGACTGTGATCTCCAGAGGCTTTGTAAGGCCACCTTGCTTTCCCTTTTAGCCTTGGCTGATTGATGAATACACCTGCTGTGCTCCAGTGCATGAAAACATCTACCAATCTAAGATGAAATCTACTAATACTAAGATGAAGAAAAGCTCTAAGTTAATGTAATGGTTGCCATAATAATTTACACCTAATTACAGCTCATCACAAGGCTGTCTTGCTACAAATGTGACAGAGGCTACTGATTCCCTTAAAATAGTAGAACTGGGTCATAGGTTTGGATAAATAAGAGCTTAACTGCAAACACTGATTTATTACTTTGGACAATGTTACAATTTTTCATGGGAAGTTGTACGAGCCAGAATGAATTGGAAGTGTGTTCAATTTAAATAAATCCTTTCAATTGGTAATTCAAGAACAGAGATTTCCAAATTCTACGACCAGGACAGTATCTTGAAGTGGCAGGAGCTGTCAGACTAAGTTCTAAGTATGAAACTCAAGTCTAGCCCATAGTTATAAGTGTGGCAAAGGTGGGTATCAGGGCTGTGCCCCTCTGCACACCCTGTGCACTGAAGTCGTGAATTCCCTGGGTGGTCCAGGAACATTCCATGTTGTTGTCAGCACAGATGAGATAGTAAAGCTGGTTTGAGACAACAGATTGCCTTGAAAACAGGTCTGAACTCCTCAACACATCCATAATTAAGTAATCGACACACAGGACTTCTCCAGATGGGAATTTTTGACAGTTCTACATATTCCCCCAGGTAGCTCCTGCTGTAGCTCATCTCTTTTGTATATCTAAATGTGTATGTAATGATTAACATTGTGGGTGTATTGTCCCTGGCATTCTCATGTGATTATGATGCTTTAGCCATTGCAGAAAGGATCAAGTTGTACATAGATATGACATTTGCAAGTAGTCAGTACAAACTGTTCCTGCAGGTGCAGAAAAATGCTCATGTTGGACAGTCTTTTGTACACAGTTAAGATGTTTAAACCAGTTTTGTGTGTAGTTGTCACTGACAAAACAGTCCAGAATTGGGAAATTTTACTTAATTTATTGCCAGGCCACACAAGCTTCTGATCCCTGATTTGGATATCAAGAGAAAAAACAACACAAACAGCTAGAGATTCAACATGAAGCTCCATCCTCCCTCCTTCCCGGAGTCAACTTCCTTTATTCTTTCTGCAGTCCCAATTGTTCAAACAAAACTCCCTGGCAATGGGATGGGTGGTGTGGGAAAGTGGAAGCAGAGCATGTGACGGCTTTCTGCTGCCCACATAGCTGTTTCTGCTGCATTGCTCTTTGTGATTTTTGACACTCTGAGCAATGGTTTCCACCACGCTGCTTGCCATGGAGTTTGCAGTAGCCAGGCACCTAATTTTAATGCTGATCCCTAATCCTACTTCTAGTAAACTGAAAGTGGAAATAAAATTGTACTATTACACAATTGCTAAGGCAGTCAGTTCTGCTGTCAGCAGATGTGATGGCCAAAGATCCCCTTAGTCACTGACACAGGATACCTGAGTGATACATCTCTGGATAAAAGAATAAATATCAATGTGAAGATGAAACATTGCCAAACATTTCACATAAAACCTAAGTTACATAGTGTGCCAGAGGATTTTAGTCATAGATACATTATACTGCACTATGAGATGCTGCAGACTGTGAAAATTTCATCATTAGCACAAGTTGTGCCCCCTCATTAGGCAGAAATAAAATACAGAGGTCAGTTAACCTGCCACATACTGCACTTTTGTTTACTATTATGGCAATAGTAGCTCCACTGAATTCCTATGTGTAATTTTTCTCAGGTACAGATAGGTGTGTCAATATATGTTTATTTTTAAAAAAACAACCTATATTTTAAAATACATTTTATATATCTATGGTATACTGATCACACTAATCCAGATAGCTGCAAACTTCTACAGTCACACCACAAAGGTTTGTCAGGGGGACTCACAGATTACTGATGTTTACCCCAGGGTAATTACTGTCACACCATGCGTACCTTTTGTCTGTCAGATACATTAAACTGAGATACAGTCTGCCAAGCGATGAATGTCTGTTTTCTCAAATTCCTTTAAAAATGCTCAACCTTTAACTGTTCCTCTCAGACACCAGATGAAAGCAGCATTCAGACATTTAACAACTGAGTTTTGCTGCACAACTTGTCCCAAGGCCAGGGTAATGGAGATTCCTTGAGGACATATGAAGGTGATCTCTGACAGCACATTCTTGGCTGGCAGGTGCTTTGGCACATAATAAATACCTGGAATGTATCCAACTATTTTGGGAGTAGTTGTATAAAATCTAATCTAATTCAGGATTCCTGTGCAAATGTTGATAGGTAAAATGGCAGAAGATAATTTTAAGTACAGACTGTCTTCTTCATTCCCTGTGCACTCCCTTCCTTTTCTTATTTTCCTTAAACCTTCTTTTGCCTTTAAAGCCTCCAATCACATTTTTATTGCACATCATTATTTATGTAAAACCTGGAAATGGAAGGGTTGTTTCATTTCAGTGTATGCCTACAGACTAGGCTAAAGTCCGTATGAGTTACTATATTCCTCCAGAAAGCCTTGGAAGCAGCAAAGGGCAATATGTTACTGCAACTTGCGAAGGGCTGCAGCTGTCTGTTTAATTGGTGTGAGACTGCATTTTTCCGGAGTGAGTTAAGAAGCTGTGAGCTGTGGACTGCTAGCCGACAAGGCTGTCATACCGTGGCTTCAGGAGATCTGAACCTCTGCATTCACAGAGGAAACAAAGCATTTTCATGGCTGTGTGCAAGCTATATCCTGCTATAAAAGAACACTTAACACTAATGCAGGTGGAGCCCTTATCTTCACCATCCCCAACAAATCTTTAAGACACTGAGTGTCCAACCTTATGTAAGTACTCCTCTGTTTAGTACCTGAGGAGTACAGTAGTACAGATTGATTGTAATCCTGTTACAAGGCAGGTGCTGAAAAAGGTCTGGCTCAGATGTTAGTTATCGTCTAACAAGGAGTAGGTTCAGGATGATGAAGAGGCTGCTGCACACGGTCTGTTTAGAGAGGCTGAGATTCTATACCCTGGAGAAGAGAAGGATCTAAGTGATCTGTGGCAGAAGAGCAAAAGATAATGGGCACAGATTGAAATTTTAAAAGATTGTACCAGTCTGGACCTTGATAAAAATTTCTTCATCATGAAGAAGTTCCCAAAAACCAAGCATTAGAATAGACTGCCCAGAGAAATTGTGGAGCCTCCATCCCCTGAGGATTTCAAGACCCAACTGGATACAGCCCTGAGGTTGGAGTCTGATCCCATAGATGGCTCTGAGACCTCCTGATGTCCCTTCTAACTTGAATTATCCTATGATTCTAAAAACGTTGAGGAGTTCTCATTGCTGTTGCAGTTTGCCTCTGTGCCCCATTCCCAGTGGGCCTGGTGACACACCATGGATTCTGTGTTTAGGTAGGGACTGGAAGAGCAAGTTCTAAAGCTTTTAGTGGAAGTTATCTCCAGCATACACTGGTCTCATGCTGATTTACAATCGCCTGTGCATGCTGCAATTCATTCATGTGAAGAATTAAGAGGCTCCTATCTTGCTTAGTTTTACCAGAAAGCACCTATTTCTTCCAGCCTTTCTCCCTCCTGTCAGCATACCATTAGAAAGGTTTTGCTGATGACTGCTTGGACTCTTGAGAATGCCAGTGTGGCCTGGCAAGGTTGGTGGAAGACAGAGAAGGGACAATGTAGCCCAGAAAAAGAAGAAGGGGGCATGTGGAAGACAGTGCTGTACTGTTTTTTCCCATGTATGGAGAATAAACGCAGTGGCAGTAACACTGACAGTAACAACATGATGCCAAGTGCACCAGTGGCAGGAAGCGAAAGCGGATGCTGTTCCGAGCAAGCTTTTCCTTGCGGAACTGCAAACACAGCGTACACAGTCAACACAGTTATTGCAGCATCGTCTTAACCAGAGTAACTGATGTGATGTAGCTGGTTTCTGTGCAGGAGCCTTCTCCAGCTGATGTCAAACAAGGGAAACACCTTTTCAGCAAATCCAGCACACTCCACTGTCTGTAATTGGCCTACAGCAGGAAGAGTGGCTGGGACAGCTTTGGAAAATGCTTACATTCACAGTGTGTCGCAGTCATGCCCCTTCTCCCTTCTCTCAGGGCTGTAGCAACAATACAAGGCAAAATAGCCACCAATGTTAGGCTTCTGGGCAGCCAAGAACCATGGCATGAAGACTGAGGATGGTGGTAATAGGAAGAAATATGTTTCCTGATTCCACTGGATGGACTTTACCTAGAGCACTGTCCTTGACCTTGAATGGGAACACCAAGCCAGAGTCCAAGGTTCTCTCTACCATGACAGGCCTTACATGAATGCCAAACTGCCCGTGGCACCATGATGAACTTGTGATCAAAGCTTTCATCTAGATCATTTTAAGTGAGATCATTTTTGACAAGCCCTCAGCCACAGACTTAATGTCCTAAATCTTGAACCAACATGCTGCTAACAAGCACCCCCTTCAAGCACTACCACTAGGAAATCCTCACTGGCAGCAAAACCTGACCCTCCTCTTTTGGCACAACCTCACACAAACCATGTCAATTCTAAGCCCCACATCTTCCTTCTGTAGGAGGAGGAAGTCTGGGACATCTGTCTTCGACAATAAGGAAGAACAAAAAGTAATCCCCTAAACTTAAACATGATAAAGAACAGGAATAAAGACAGCTAAATTAATGGCAAAAACCCCCTGTAAGAATAATAGCAAATAGCAGCAAAATGCAGTGCCCATGGCAATGGGCCCTGGCTGCAAACTGCTGAGTGGGGGCCTTGTCTGAGCTACAACACAGGTCAAGGAGAAACACAGAGTGGAGTGATCACAGAATGAGGCACACACAGCAACAAAGGCTCCACAACAACTGGTAACTCTTCCAGATGACTACATGGATTTGAAGATTCAAGGGGTAAACACAATTAAAGTCCATAAACTGTTCTGAATCCAGAGCCTGGGACAAACCTGTTGACCAAAAAAACCCCAGAGGACATTTAAAAATGGTTACAAATTTGTATGCCTTGATTTCCCAATTTATTAAATGAAAATACTGTTAGCTACTCAATATATTTTATATGCTTCATTCCTTCCATGTTCAAAGAGTTCTAAGATCTTAGGAGGGTAGGCAGATATAGAAGCACAAAACGTATTCTTTTTGATTACCATCTTATTGATCAAAATTTCTCATGTACTTAGAAATTCTCCCTGAATTGAAGTGACTTTTCAAAGCCATACAGCCATGTTTGACTACATGTGCAAAATAACTCGAAGACCTTTGTTCCAATTAAGATGAAGAGATGGGAAATTTATGCAGAATTCTGGATTAATATTCTTACTTTAAAAAAAACCAAAACAAAAAACCCCAAAAAAACTGTAAGGCTCTGTAAGACAGTAAAAACACAGCACAAAACCTTACAGAATATAAATACTTCTCATCTCAAATCTCTTTGGACTTCTGATCTGGCTACAGCAGGAGATATTGAAATGTAAAATTTCAGTTCTAGGAAAAATAACTTATTAAAAAAATCTGTGTGAAGTACATAAAAAGGCATTTACCAAGGAGTGTATGTAATCAGCCTTCATTAAAGAAATATATGTTTTCAAAACCTAGCTGCATTGATGGCTTTAGCACAATCTTCCAAAAATTTTGTTATATCCCACCCTTAAGAGAAAGGGAGCACCCAAGATCCATAAATGCTCATGGTTGACAGGAACCACAGAAGTCAAAGGGTCTGCAAAAACTCAGAAAGTTTTATTAGTAAATTATACATTTTGCATGGAAATTGCTATGTTAGCCCCTGGACTCTTATATAAGTACACAGCAGTGGGTTTTGGATAAAGGGGTAAGGTGAAAGTGAAGAGAGAAAGAAAGAGATGAAGTGAAGAGGAAGAGAAATAAGGAAAAGAACGAAAGGAAGAAAGATCACCAGTCCTGGTTCCAATGTTGGTGCAGCTGATGGCACGTCCAGGATCCTGGGAGAATTGCCTGGGCTTGGTGGGGGTACCTTTTCATAGATAATTTTACCCAATCTGAAGACAGATTCTCGTTTTCTATGCACACTAGTGGTTATGTACAGACCATTCTTTCAGATCTTTCTGGAAATAGGTGAGAGGACTTGGGGGTCTTGGGTGGTTTTGTTCCTCCCCACCAGTCCATGCCCACTTCTTGATCTTACTCATGTGCTTGTACTGGACTGTGCTGTACTTATCTGCAGGGACCACAACAAGGACATTTGTCCCAGGAAAGTGCTGCCTATCATGACCCCCTTCTCCAGCCACATCCTGTTCTTTCTCACAGCATGTTATTGTTACCAACAAGCCTTGGTAATTTACCTACAATCCTTGGTTGGCTCCACAGCCATCCACCTATGAAGGTTTGAGATATCCACATTAGTCCCTTATCTTCTGGTCTTCTACAGATTTGTACATGACAATATAGTGATATGCACACTTTTCATTTCATTTTGTAATGCAAGACCTTCTGATAATGACATAAATAATCAGTGACTGATACTTGTAAAGTAAAAATATAGTCCACTGAATAACAGAATATACCTTTCATCTTGTCCACTGGCTAGCCCATAGAAGATAAGATTATACTGCTCTCCTGATAGTGTTTTTAATACTGAGAGACCCAGTCCTGGTGATCTTAATCAGATTGAACATGACAGGCTTGATATTGATTTGATATTCAGTCATACTAATATAAATACAGCAGTTCTATTCATTACTTGAAAATCTGATTTTATCCAATATTTTAAAAGAATTTTATTAATGGTACAGGTCTTTATTCATCTTTGAAGGATTTAATTGTTATGATTTAACTAAACTGCACATGGATCAGAAAAAAAAGGCATTTTGAAGTTGTGCTAATGAAGTCTTTGTCTTCTGTTGAATCAGAGTTCACACCTTATAATCTATTTTACTTAAACCAGAAGAGAAGAAAATTACAGCTTAAATTTGTCTCTTTCTGTAATCATTACACCTGTTTTACATTGTAGTAACCGCCACTGATTTTGGTATGTTTATGCCCATTTTATATCAACATAACAGAGAATGAAAAAAGGCCAACGTAATTTGACTCTTCTTAACCTTCCCTATTCACACAGCTAAGTTGTATATACTCATCATGTATGAAGTGGATAAAAGCTTATCTTCCAACATAAAAATTAGGGCATCTGTACTTACATCATTGCCACTGCCTGCCAGGCAGAGTCATGCAGACCGGAGCAGTAGAAGATTAAAGCACTTCAGTTGTGCTGCTTCTGCGTTAACTGATAGGTGTTGCTCAGAAGATGCTAAATGAAGTCCAGGTTGTCCCTAGGCACTTATAATTAAGAATATTAAATCTAAGCAGGAGTTCACTGTGTTTTTCTAGATAACTCAGCTGAAGATCAGAAATTTCACAGAAGTCTTTTATACATGAATAAATCACAGCAGTATTTGCAGAAGTATTCACAAGAGTATTGGTACATCTTGCCTCCTTATGACAAATTTACAGACTCAAAAAGTACACAGGAGTATCTATACAGAGAGGGGGTTCAGCACTGTATTGCTTGTACAGACTTGTCCCACCATCATGAGCTCACGTCCTGAACCAGAACTGTTCTGAATTACTTACACCTGAAGTCAACAATGGAAACAGTGACTGCAGGAATTGCTTAAAGGCATTTACATTGCTTGTAGTGCCCTTCAAGGGGACACCTGCAGCTGCAATCTACATTTGCTCCTCTGATGGACCTTCCAATCAGCTCACTCAGAGAGCCATAAACAAGAGTCATGAAGAGGTTCTCTCTGTGCACAGTAAAAGGGGAACAAGGGATTCATTTACCACACTTTAGCCACCTTGCTTCACTGTTGGCAGAACATTCAGGATCTTCTATAATCTCTGGTTCTGATGTCAGGAACCACTGTTCCCTGGGTTCCCAACAGCCTGCATTATCTGGGCAACAATGCTTCATCATCTGAGCAAGTGTTTGGGGAATTTTCTGACTTAATGTCTCAGTTTGACACAAGTTTGGGGGGAAACGCCCTGGAAGGAACGTTTCCTCCACAAAAGGAAGGTTTCAGCGCTCCCTCCCCTACCAATACAAAAGGAATTTCTTGGAGGAAAGTGAAAAAAACTATTTATTTAACAAATGAAGGGCCTGCATGGCACAGGGAAAAAAGAATAACTGTTAAAATATTAAACCTCCTCAATGTGGAGAAAGCTGGTGTATTTAGAGCTCCCTCTGTAGCTGGCTTGGCCCCTCCCAAGGCCTGAGGCTGGGATGCGGCATCTCCGCACCCTCCCTGTGGTCCACAGGGTCCGATGGTCTGGTTCTCACATCACAGCTAGGCCGAACAGTTCCAGAAGAAGATGAAGGCATAACAGGAGGATTTTGGTATACAGTCCCAGGAAAACATTTTACCTTAGCTCACAAGCTGGCTGGAAGCAGGAATCTACTCTCTCCCACTGCAAGCAGAGCTGAGCAATACAGGGGAGTGTGAGTCCTTGAACACAAACGGTGCTGAAGAATTCACCCGGCTTCCCCTCCCCACCCGCTTTTCCTCGGACCCAGCTTAAAGATTTGGGACCCATTTCTGGGCATAAAGCAGATGATAGGGAAATACAGTATTATCATAAAATCATCCCAAAACACTGAACAAGTAGGAAAGAGTGAGCAGCTAGAAATAACACCTCATGAATACATACAGACTTTAAAGAGTTTCTTATTAGAAAGAGAAGCTAAAATAAAACTTTGTCTCGTTTGTTTCCAACTCTTTTTTTAGGCTAGAGCGTGCTCAGTCTTCCAGAAAACCCCAAAAGTATGGATGACCCAGTTTTATTTAGTGCTCTGACAGAGAGTGAGGAGCCCCGAGACCCTGCAACCATTGGATCCAAAGATTCCAGACTCACCAGATAGGTCAGGCATGACTTGCCCTTGGTGAAGCCATGCTGACTGTCTCAGATCACCTCCTTGTCTTGTATGTGCCTGAACATTGCTTCCATGAGGATCTGCTCCAGGATCTTCCCAGGCACAAAGACGAGGCTCACCAGCCTGTAGCTTCCTGGGTCTTGTTTTCTTTCCTTTTGAAAAATCAAGAGCAAAGTTCCCCTTTCTCCAGTCACCAGGGAGTTTGCCTGACCACCACGGCTTTTCAAACACACTTCCTTTGCCTCATTCTTCACCAGCAAGGTTTCATGGGTTGTTGCTCTCAGAGAGGGAGCAAAGGAGAACTGTCTCCTCCTTGGAAGAGGATTGAGGCAAGTGCCTCCTGAAAAATCTTGACTCATGCAGTGTGATCAGATCACACATGTCCTATGTACCTGAAGAAGGGTTTAGGGAGCACCTAACAGTAGCCTTCCAGTGCCTGAAGAAGGTTCCAGCTGAATGTAAGGGTGGGGACAAATCACTAGGAGGATAATTAAGCACAGAAACAAATTCTCTAGCGACACTGGAGAGCCTATGTTCTTGGAAATTTTCAAGACCTGACACAACAAAGTCCTGAACAGTATTGTGTGAAATCTGCATTGACCTGCTTTGTGCAGCCAGCCAGACTTGAGCTACAGTTCCTTCAAGAGCTGTTCCAACCTGGACAGCTCTATGAATTATCAGAGGGTTTGAGTGGCCTGAGATTCAACAGGAAATGGTCAAAAAAGAAATCAGCTCAGGATTTGCCAAGACTTGAGCTCAACTTTTTTCCTTCCTGATGCATCTCCTCTCTTACCAGCTAAAAATAAACATAACATTATGTTTTCAGAGACTACACCATTCTATCCAGGAATATCCTCTGATTCCCAGGTCTGAATCTGGAGCCATATCACATCCTGACTGCATCTGGAGCTCTCTTAGTTATATGGATACATGGAACTTCGTAGCTGTCCTCCTTGCCCTAACCCTGCCTTGCACACCATATTAAATCATCTCAGGTACAGCTCTTGGGAAGCTGATATGATAGAAGAGATGCTGAACAGGACAACACAGCCAGAACATCACTGTACCACAATGTGACTCAACACATAAATTAGTGTGGCAGTGTGCGACACTGAATTCTCAAAAATAGACTGGGTTGATTTCCCTACCCAAGACAGTGACCCGGAGGGCGAGAGTGGAGAGGAGACTGTGGGTGTAGCCCCAGTCTAAAAGCACAACCCATCTAAGTGTCTATCAGTTATCGCACCTGCCCTCTTTTCTAAAAGAGCCCAGAGCCCCAGTTTCCCTATTGGGTATCCCCTTCAGGTTTAGGTACTACCCCTGTTCCATATGTAATTCGTGGCTAGAAAGTTCTCTGTTCTTTGGTTGTTCATTGGCTATTTTAAACTGTAACCTCTTCTACAGTACTGCTATTGGTTACCTGTTACCCCATCTTCGTTCCCCCCTCCCTTTTTCCTCCCCCTGCTAGCCGGGGTATAAAACCCCATTTCACGTTGTCAGTTCGCTCTTCGGCTGGCATTCTCCCTTCGTGTCTGTTCCCTCTCGAGGGTGAATAAACTCGGACTGCGTTTGCCGCCAAGAGTCCTTCTCCTCCTTTGCCTCCACCTTGCCGCGCGCTACATCGTACGCTGACTGGCTCAGTGTCCAGCGACCCGCGCTTCTCTGCTGGTATTCACTGTCGCCCTCTGGCCATCCAGGCAGGCTAAGAGGTCATCGCGACAAATTAGGACACAATTCCTCTGTGGATTTCCTGATCTATGGAACCCCTGAAGACCTGCCTGCAGCCATGACTCATAGGAAGGGCACAGAGGATGACTCCGGCACTGTTTGCACAAACAAGGATGTCTGACCATTTCTTCTACATATATATTCCCACTTCTGGATATTTTGTCTTCTCGATATTTTCAGTCTTTAATTGTCTTCTGTATATTTTCAGTCTTTAATTTCATTTCCATAGAGCTCTTTTCCATTGCTCCATGCTTATTACTTGACCGTCACTGTCCTCTGAATATTTCCCTTTGTGAGCAAAAGTTTTGGCTCTTTAGTATTTCAGCATCAAATAGAACACTGTTGCTTGAACTACACACTTGGACATTTCCCCCTCAAATTTCCAGTGTTGTATTTCCATTCTCTCTGAAAAAATGACCTTTGAAATTAGCAAATTTTGCACAACATTTATCAGTTGGTTGTTACTTAAATCTCAAAAGTCTTCTAAATTTAAGTGTTTTAATTGGGATAAAATGGCAGATCTTTGTGACAATGTAAGTTAGGTGACTGGATAATACATAAACACTAATAAAGTGACACAGAAATAAATCCTCCTAACAGGAATATGCATAAATTTCCACTAATATGATCATATAAAGAGAGAAAACATTACTGTGTAAAACACTAGAGGAGGTATCTGTAGAGAAAAAATAAATCAGATACCTTCTGATTCTCCAGCAAGAAGAAAGAAACTCCTGCCAGCAGCAGCAAAACAGGGGCATTAAACAGAAAGACAAAGTGAATGGAAAATGAAAACTTAAGGAAGGCACTGGTTCAATACAGTAAAATTAACAAGGGCTGTAGAAAAGCTCACATTTTATCTGACACCAAGGATTTGACACAACCAATTCATCTCAGTGGGTTCACTGGCCCACAAATTTCTGCAAATATTTGTGGAATGATTATTAATTGCTGCCTGATAAGATAAATGCCAGATTTATTTTTTGCTGACGATGATCTCATATTGCTGTTTAAGAAGTAATACTGAGATATGACTATTGTTTCATCCCAGTTTCAGTGGTGTTTTGACACAAAAATCATACCTCTAAAAATTAGCAATCTAAAATCTCACTTCTGTTTCCACTATCTTTGAGATATCAGGATCAAATTTACAGAGAGAGAAATACAAAAGATGCCTCGTTAACAATCCAGAGAAAGGACAAGCTAGAAACTAGTGTGAATTTCAGGGGTGTGTTCCAATTACTTGGTTCATTTCTTGAGAGCACTGAAGAAGAAATGAGACTACAGGCAGGAAGTGAATTCTAGGAGCTTGGCAAACCAGTGGGAGGAAAGAGGAAGTGCTGTTGTCCAGGGGGCTGCAATTCAGTTCATTGCAATTTATCAGATTGGCAAACTCTCCAAATGTCCCCACAGTGAAAGAGCAAAGCCAGAGCCTACAGGTATCTGCTAGGCAGGTGCAATCCAAATCAAATAGCTCAAACAGGGACCCCACATTGATTCCTGATGCAGCACAAGCTGTTACATAGAATGCCTGCTGTAGCAGGCTTAGAGGAATTCAGAGATGCAGCCACAGGCGAGTCCAGAGAGAGAATGAATCTTTATTATTGTTACAACACGAAAACATAAGTGAAAAATACCAGATACGAGATTATTTACAAAAAACCTATCTTACTGTTTACACAGTTTGCATAGCAAAGTAGAAGTTTCCCACAGAAATGAAGGAGAAGGAAAAATCCTCTGCCCAGGAGCTTTTTAGTATCCACATGCCTGCCATCTCTCTCCCTAATAGGCACAGGCAGTGCTTCCTTCTACTCCTCAGCCTCATAATTTAATGTAATGTGGGTTTTTTAAAATTTATGCATCAGTCTTATCTGTATTGAAATTGATGCATAAAGTTCATCCCTGTCTCATCCTGCCACAGTAGGCACCAATCTACAGTTTTCACTTCATGTTTAATTACAAAGCACTAAATAAAAATTAGGACAAATGTGAGCAAAGTAGAATTTAATAGGAAAAAGAAGACCAAAATCCAAACGTACCATTCACAGAAAACTCTGTGTATCAGTTTGTTTCTGTGCATGACCACAGCTTGACTGCCCCCGTGCCTGCCTCTCCTCAGCCCATTCCTTTGCTTACACCCAGAGCGCATTTCTAGGCCATGCTCCTTGCACACTAATGGGATTAAGCTCCTCACAAAACGCAGCTGCAATCTTTTGCCCTGTGGACTGCGGGAGCAGAAAATTCCCCACGTGTTTAAGCAGCAGCCCCAGAGTAAAGGGCGGCGCTGGGGCTCTCACCCTGCGCCCCAGCCCCGGTGACTGAGGCTGCTGCCAGCTCACTGGCTGTGCTCTGTGCAGAGCACTGAGGATGGCCTGGGTCTGCAAGAAGACCAAGAAGAAATCTACATCTCTTCTACACTGTAAGGATTGCAGGACAGTGCTCTAGAAGCGTGTCCACTGCTCCAGTGACTCTACATTTCATGTAAATCGCTCCACAGAGACCTTGGGAACCACAGTGACCTGTGCAGTGCAAATATTGTGTAAGACCACTTAAAAAAAACCCCCAGCGACATTTTTTTCAGAGATCATTTATGCTTGAGACATCAAAGAGAAAGATCTCCAGCTCTGCAAATGAGTGTACTTAGATACAACTTCATAATTTTTGTAATTACTCACCAAACGCGCTGATTTTAATCCTGCTCAATTCAACAGACAGCTAACATCCTAAATTTAAGCATCCAAGGCAGTTTTTGCTTGTTATCAGCTTAGGCTAACATTCTAAAGACAAATATTTTCCCTTCATTTTTACCTTAAGAAGCAGCAAAATACGAAACCATAAATTTCCATGAGGAAATGTTTTCAAATGTGTTCTCCTAGACAGCTGTATTTCAACCTCTGCACAGAAGGAGCCCAAGGAATGGCTCAGTCCAGCAGCAATGTGCATGCACCAGCTCTGAGGCAGCAGAAATGATCCTGCATCTGTGTGCTGGCTTTCCTCACCTGCAGCTGGGATGACTTAGCAGAACAGCACTGCATCCTTACACAGCATCACAGCTCCAGCCACAGTTACAAATACCCTTGTTGGCTGAAACGGTCTTGATTTGTCTCCTAGTCAAACTGTAATCTGTGATGTGCTGTTATGAGAATGGACAATGCTTGAGGCTCTGTCCAATCTCTATCAATTTATATTCACTCTCCTCAGGAACAACGGGAGCAAGGTATTTCCCTGATAAACCTCACAGTTACCTTTCAGAAAGGATGCCAGGGGGAAAAATCACATTTCTTAAACTTATAGTGCAACAAATTTTATAACCTTGTGATATTTTTTGGCCAGAGCACTGTCTGTATAGTAGAGCTTGTCCTCCAAACCATTATTTTAGAGACCATAAATAAATTATTCTCTTTTTTTTCCCCTTCTCCTTTAAAGACACAGTGTACAAGTTCCTGAGTGTACTAAAGTCAGTAGCAGCTCCCTGGAGTTCTATTGCATTTTACAGGATCAGACTGAACTAGAAAGTGTTTGAGCATGTTAACACAAGCCCAGAGAAAAAACAGTTCAAGGCTGAAGTTCATGTGAGAACACTGGTTGATGTCATAAGCTGTGAAAACTGTAACTCCTCTAACTGATGGGTTGTAGCAAAATGCCCAGAGTCCGTCCCTCTACTGCTTTTTACAAATGTGTTCATTTATCTTGTTTTCCTTCAGGTATTCTCCTGCGAAGCCAGCATGAGTATTACTGAAACTGGGCAATCAGTAAATATGTAAATCTTTCATGCTGTCTACTCATTGAAAAAAGAAATTCTGGGTAATTGGTGTTTCTAGGGAGTTTAGGTTTCTTTCTTTTTTTTCCTTTTCTTCACAGAAGGCACAAACCAAATGAAGAAAATAGAACCTTCAGCTTGCTAGAATGAAAATGGAGACCTGAATCATTAGAAAGTCATCTTCTGTATTTCTAAACTGGACAGGTGGCATTTGATCCCCAGACATAACTGTGGCAGCTCGGTTGAACTTTGCATGTGCTGCAGAAGTGTTGTCAACCTTGTATTTTCACCTAGACACACAACTGTGTATCTGTCTCTCGTGTCTGAATACACACTGTGTACTGTGAAATAAAAAACAATAGTCAATCAGATTAGCTCCAGGTCTCTGATCCCTCCAACACACAAAGCTCAGTTATGCCCTGCAGACTCTGTGGTTGCTGTTGTTAGTGTATTAATGCAGGGGCTCTGGCTTGAATCCACCCTCACCACATCAGGTGATAAACAAACACATAACAAGAAATGGTTTCAGCTCCAGAGGAGTCAGCATTTACTCCAGAGCAGTAAACACTGATTAAATTACAAACGTAACTCTAGATAAGCAGCAGGAAAATCTTCACACTATGTCACAAATATCACAAATTCTGCATTGTCTGAAAATTGCTGAAGAAACAATTTAGAAGTATATCTGAATCCTGAAATAAATGTATTGGAAATATTTCATTCTTTTTCCCATTAAAACCAGATGCATTCATTGTGATGAACTCTACTTTATTTGACCAAGCTGATACTCATTAGCAATGAAGTGGAGGATATTTGGTTTGCAAGGCAGAGAAAATACTTTGTGCGCAATTGATTCAAAAGGAAAAGAGACTCAGCTGTTCGTTTGTTTGGGAACCTCAGTGTGTGGAAAAAGTACAGGTGATAGGAGTCTAATATTCCTGTCAGCTTCCTTCCTGCACTGCGTCCCACACTCCACAGCCATCACTTGACCAGCTGCAGAGGCTTATTTTAGTTGCACATTAATTGTGCCAGGGATACACTCGGTGTAGCTCAGAGGTTACTGTTACAAAGTTTATTGGCTCAGGTACAGTGCTGCATAAACAACATTACACAGCGTTTGGTGTCAGTTCAGGCAGTGGTTTTGCCATTTTTATACAACCTGGAACATTAAGAACCAGCTTTACTAACCCAAGCCAGCTCTATACAACTGTATATCTGAACCACAGTACAAAACCAAGAAAACCCAGAAATGCAAGACTTGCACCTCTAACTTTATAAAGCTGCACTAGATTCAGCAAGCTCCTGCTCAGGAGGATGTTTTTGATCCAAGCTGATGCTAGACAGATGCACTCAAATACCCATGAGCAACATTTACTTGTCACCCAGCTCCTGAGGAGACTCCAGCTCGGGAAAAGATAGACAGCAGATCCACCTGAGTGGCTCTTGGTAGAGGGCACCTTGGGACACAGCCAAAACTGGTCAACAGTGCTGGATGCACAGTGCCAATTTAGAACCAGTATGAATTGGCATCTTTGCAACAGTAAATTTCAGGGTGTCCTGTGTCATTTCACCAATCTGTGTGACAGCATTTTCAAGCTACCTCAGCTTCACAATACTCTGAGCAATGAAGTGACTGAACTTCAGTTACACTTTGAAGAACATGCAAACACCTCAGTACTGGTTATGCAATGCATACTGAGAAATAACAATTTATGTGGTGTGATACAAAGCCATCACCATAATCTGAAATTCACCTCTTCCAAAAGTCAAGGCGAGAAGTTTCACAGCACGTCTGGAACACTGGCAATCCAAGTACGAGCAGAAACACAGGCACTGACCTCCAAAGGTAAGACCTAGTGGCCAGATGTAGTTCTTAAGGAGGTGTAAAGGAAAGCTGACTTGCTGCGAGTCAAGTTCAGAAGCACAAAAACTGACGAACAAGTGAAGGGTAGCTCTGCCAAGGTCCTGTGACCCAGGTCCTGCAGTCATATAAACACCGCTTGGTGGGTGGAGTTCAGAAAAGAGATGCTATGCCATGGACTGAACAGGTCTGTAGACAGACCATCAAGCAGTATTTCAAACGAGTATTAGGGATTTTGTGTGTGTGTGTATATATATATATACACTTGCACAAACAAAAGATCTAAATATCAAATTACACGTAATCCAATGTGACTGCTCACCAGAAGAATTTGCCACCTCCTGTAAACATAATCTTGCACCAGATTTAACCTTGTCCTATATACTGCACAGATAAAGAAATTCCTCTTATTTTCCATACATACAGTCAAGTCAGTTTTTCATACATACAATCTGCATAGCCCATCATTTTTAAAGAGAAACTTCTACATAAGCCTTTGTATAAACTACAGGGTAGAAACACTAGGTGTGCTTCATTCACTGAATACGAGCCAGAACTTTTTATTCACTTCTATGCAAAATAATCTCTTTCTCCATGATTCCTTGTGATTGGGATACTATTTAACAGGACTATTGATGGATACGGTTTAGCAATGAGAATTAAATTCTTGAGCACATTAAAATCTGCTTAGATGATCTTAACCAATTATGCGTTGATTTACTGTGGAGTCCCAGCCAGGTATCCAAGGTGAAAGAACACTACAAGAACACAATTGAGACGCTGCAGAATGGCACAGGATGGGAAGCTTTGGGAAGGATAAAAGGAGTTTAGCCTTGGGGAAAAAAAGTCTACAGGTTCCACTCTGTTTTCCTTACAGCTCCACAGCAAAGAACCGTATGCAGCAAGGTGGCAAGTGACAGACACCTGAAAAACTCCAGCTGCACCAGCCTGGCCATCAGGCACCAAGGCACCTGTTGCCAAAAATTGTAAGCTTAAACACCACCACAAGTACTAGATACACCAAACCTAACGCACAAAGAAGCACATTTAAAATTCTGGCCTTTTGCCAGTATATCTGAAAAGAAAAACAACAGTATTAAGAAACAATGTTGACATTTAATCTGTCAATATGCCTTGGAATTATCAGCCAGATAAAGGGAGCACAGGGGATTGGTTCAGGCTCAGAATTAACAACCAAAACAACCAGAAACACTAGAGAGGAAAATTCATGCCCTGTACATAACCATGATGTGTGCTGAAATTCCAGTCACAGAGAACCTCTACACAGTGGTGATGGGACTCTCACAGATAGATGAAATAAATAGCAAGTTTTGCAGTAGTGATCAAAGAAAGGATATAATGTAATATCCATCGTAATCTGACTGTCCTTGCATTCCTCCTAAGACATCAGCCTGAGGACATATTTGCAGGATAGTTTTCCTCCAGATACAGCAGCAGACTATATTATGGACTTTACATACATAAAATGCTGACTGCACAATTCTGCTACACAGAGTATCATTTATTATCAGAAATCCCCAGGGAACAAAACATGTCCCTGGATTAATATGAATTTATTAAAGCTACCATTAGAGATTTGTTTATTAAAAATATCTAAACAAGTACCTCTAAAAATCTCTCACATGCCAAAGGAAAATGTTGGAAGATAACTGTTAAAGAACCCCAACACTGTCAGTAGGCAAATGGTATCAGAAACAATTTAGCTGAGCTCGCGTTTAAATTGAAGAACATTATTTCTTGGTATGGTTCCATCTGGAGGGAGAAGTTAAGCCCCATATACATTACAAATCCTGATTCAACAAGCCAGCTGAACAGTCCAAAGTCAGTTGTACAGATAATTGATGACAGATACAGCACAGAAAGCAAGTATTTGAGTTTCCCAGGATTATTTCTCTTCCAACATTGTAATAGTATTCCCACCATCTACTGCTGCAAGAGTTGTATTTGATTTTCTCCAAACTTAAAATATGTTCTCCTCACTAGCAAATAGTGATTTAACGAAGTTCTGTTTAGCATAGTACCATTTTCTATTAATACTCTGAAATGCCCTAACTTTACAATATTTCATTACAGATACAGCTTAAGATATGTTCATATGAGCTAAATTAAACCATTATTCAAGTTCTGGCACATCATAAGATACAAGAAAGAGCCAGCAGGAGAAGGAAGGAGATGCTGACAAAAATTCTGTCTGAGCAAATCAACATTAATTATTCTATTGAAGGCTTGAAGATACATCAGCAGAATTCTGTAGTGAGAAATGTCATTTTAAAAAAACCCAAACAAAACAAGCCCTGTAGTATTTTTCTGACTTTTCCAATTTCTTGCTAAAGTTAAGATAAAAGACTGATCTGATAAAATAACTTTTCTTTTTATTAATCAGCTGTATATGAAAGCAGAATTTAAAAAAAAATAAATTAAGTTTTGTTCCTTGCAGCAGAGAAATTTCACCATGAAAAAGATAAGGACAGATAACACAGATAAAGGATGTGTTAAGGGGCAAAATCCTGATCTGACACCTCAGAAGAAAATTTTGTGACAAAACATGGGAGATTTGTATACAAAGACAATTTCAAATTATCCCATGATCATGTTGTCACATTGATGGGACACTCCACAAAAAGGAATCCTCAGAAGGAATTGAGGAAGAGTTAAGCCCAGACAATTTCAGAAAAATACTTGTATGTTTAAGGGGGGTGTGGAAAAAGTAGAGCAGCTTTCTAAACTAGCAAGCACTTTTAGATAAGTTTTGCCAGTGGAAGAGAGCAGACTGGGTTGTCTATGCAGCAACAAACAAGGCAGAGAAAAAAAGGGGAAGAGGTACGGAGAGACCTTAGAAAGAAAATGAAAATTTCAGGGTTTTTTTGCTCTGATGGGGAAGTTAGGGTAAGAAGATAACTTTGTGTCCATGAGACTGAACAAAAGCAAGTGGAAAATCTAACACAAGAATGAATTGCAAGTTCACGGTGGCTAATAGCAATAACAGCAATTACCACTGCTATTAGCAGATTTTGTTGAAAAACAGCACTCAAACAAGCTGGCAGACAGAAGCACACAGGGAACTCCCGATATAGGTAGTCTCTTAATGTTTCCAACTTCTTCACAGACCTTTTCCTGTTCTATGGAAACCCCTTCCCTCCTGAGAAAACTAATGAAAGTAGGACCATGGGGGGTCATCTGGTCCAACCCCCCTGCTCAGGCAAGGTCAGCCTAGAGCACATGGCACAAGATTGTGACCGGATGGCTCTTGAATATCTCCGGTGAGGGAAACCCCACAGCTTCTCTGGGCAAGGAATATGTATTCATATGTATAAAACCAGTGGTTTTCTCACATGGAATGGCATAAAACAAGAGCATGCTGAGGTCAGCAAGGACTCACAAGGGTAATCAAATTAATGTGGTTCACAGTGGCATTATGGATACACCAGGATCTGTACAGAATGATGTCAGAAATACCTAGATCTCCTTCCTAACCTTACCCTTTGCAATTTTTTGGGACATTCTTATTTGTACCAAAACCTGACTGATGAAACCCAATGTTTCTGAATCATATTAATAAACAGTAGTTATACAATTTTTGAATTTTTATACCATCAAATAACAATCTAAGTGTTAATTCACCAATGGTTTTTCAGAAAACACTAACTGAGCAGCTTTTAAATTTTTTTTTCTTTTTAATGCAGTGGAGCAGCATTGTCAAGAGTGAGTTATTTTTCCATATGCCTGATTAGCAGAGAGCAAGACAACCATCTTCCAGTCTCGCACGAGCCACAGCTGTGACAGGAACTGTATTTGCTACTTGCTCCAAAAGAGCGTTCTCTTGTCTCAGAACAATTCTGACTCACAGAATCCAATAGGTTGGAAAAGACCTTTGAGATCGTCGAGTCCAACCTATGACCGAACACCACCGTTTCAACCAGACCATGGCACTGAGTGCCACATTCAGTCTTTCCTCAAGCTCCTCCGGGGACGGTGACTCCATCACCTCCCTGGGAAGCCCATTCCGATGTCTAATCACCCTTTCTGTGAAGAAATTCTTCCCAATGCCCGACCTGAACCTCCCCAGGCGCAGACTGAAGCCGTGCACTCTTCTCCCGTTCCCGAGGAGAAGAACCCGACCCCCACCTGGCTCCCACCTCTTGTGAGCTGCTGGCAGAGTGATAAAGTCACCCAAGCCTCCTCTTCCTCCTCTATTCAAATACTAGACAAATACGATTCAAAAATCTCCAAGTATTTACTCGAATTAGAAGACCAGTTAAAATTATAATGAGTATAAAAGAAGGCTTTTGGAAAGCAAGTGTAACTTTATATGTAATCGCTGACCAACAGCAACCTAAAAGCGGGCTCGGAAGTATTTTCTGTCAAAAGGAGTCATGCTCTTCCACAGAGGCAGCCGGTGCCGAACGGCGGCAGTGGAGGTGGATGGAGATCTGGGTGCTCTGGAAGGCCGGGAGGTCCCTTCCCACACGGGCATCAGCCCCAGTCCCTGGCGAAGAGGGGCCCGTGCGGCGCGCCGGCTGCCCTGGAGCTCGGCCCGGCCGGGCGCGGGCGGCGACGCGGGTGCGGGCGGGGGTCCCCCCGCTGAGCCGGGGCGGTGCCGGTGCCGCCACCTCCCCTTTCCCGGAACCGCGGCC
>VXBT01002535.1:101777-143293 GCA_013400235.1 Oriolus oriolus | reverse complement strand
CCTTTGGGCGCGGGGAGCGGCCATGGCGGGCACGCGGGAGGCGGGGGCCGCCCGGCCGCGAGAATCGTCCGGCCTCGCCGGGCTGCCCGCCCCCCGCCCTGGCCGGGGGCGGAGAGGGCGCACATGTCGCTGCCGCGGAGCAGCCGCTCCTTCCTTCTCCCGCGTCTCGCCCCTCCCGCTGTGCTCCGCTCGCACCGGTCGCTGCCTGCGGTTGTGTGCCTGGCGGTGATGCCGCGCGCTCCGGGAACCGGCTGGCGCAAAATGCGTGTTTTCTAGCCCTGTGCTTAGTTCCCGGCCACCGCGGTGTCACATTCGCTAGGCAAGGTGTTGGTTCAGAGGGGAGAGCCGCACTCCACGGCCCTCCCTTCGTTTCTTGGCGCTGGCAGCAGTGGCAAAGTGCAGGCGCTCCGACCCGATGTTTTCTGCCCCGGCAGCTCATGACGTGCCTCCCATCCGCTGTGCCCGGGCCGAAGTCCTGGCCCTGCGCAGCGTCGCGGTCGTGTAAGCGTTCCGCCTCCAGGTCCTGGGCAGAGCCAGAGTGATTCCCCTCGCCTGGCTGGACACATGTGCCCGGCCTCTCCTAGGCTGGAAGACTCACTGATTTCCTTCAGGAGCTGCATTGCAATGTCAAAGAGGTTGTTGGTGGCCTAAACAGAACTACAGTAACTGTCCTGGTTGTCATTGTAAAGCATTTATTATGTTTTAGCTCTATGAACATTGAGCTGCTGGGATGAGTTTCAGGGAGGAGGGTACTTCTGGGTAGAGGAGTTAAAAAGCAAAAGCTATGTTGTGACCGGGTCTTGTTACTGAGTAACTACCGAAGTAAAAATCTTACTATGTGCTCCAATCCCTGACTTGTGCCATTCACGGCTTCTCTGTGGTGATGTTATTATTACTAGTATTATTATTGTCATTATCGTTATTATTACTATATGTTGTGTCAAGATGTAAAGAAAGTTAACAGTTATTGTTGCTGCTTGTGGGAAGGAGTTTAGGAAGGTGGGAAGATGCTGATAAATCTTGGAGCAGCTCGGTCGAGGCATCGTGATGCTGCTGAGAGCTCTCAAAGCTGCTTCCATTAAGGGCGTAGTCTGGCTACAGTGCTCTTTATGAACTAGGTTTAAGTGTTTGTTAAATAACTTACTCAAATACGGAAGATACACTTTTTTCCACGTCTGAGACTAATCACATTAAATACTGCAAGCCTGGATTTAAACAGTATCTACTTTAAATCTAATTTGCACACTACTTTTTCTGAATTCTCTGGGTGTGCTCAAGGACTGGTGGTAGTGCGACACACTGGAGTGACATTAAACCAGTTTGTTTCTGTTTCATTTGCTGTTTCATAGTATAGATGACTTGGTAACATTCCAGGAATGGTAGAAATCTTAAAGATACCAAATGTCAAATAAAGGTGGTGGGTTTTGGGTTTTTTTCCAATTTAAAACTGAATTTGGATTAGGTTTTCTGTGGCAGCTAGGAGCATTTTGTGTTATATTTAGAACAGTTGCCCCTCTCAACTACTTTATTAGGGCTATTCAAATTGTCTGTCTTTCCATATGCTTTTTTCCAAATCTTAGGAACTCCAGTGTCTCTGAACAAGTCTTAAACAAGTAGCTGCTTTTATCTTGTTAGGTAATATGAGCAAACATCTTCTCCTGGGATGATACTGTCATTTCCTAATCAATGAAACGTGTTTAGTGAGAGCACTTTCGGTAAAATTGCTTTAAAATATCTGGTAGCTGGCAACATCAAGCTTTTTACGTGAGTTACCAAACACTCTTACTAGCAATTAAAACAACAGTGGGAATTGATCTTGGGGTTTTTCTTTTTTGTTTTCTCATTTTGGGTTTGTTTTTTTTTTTTTTAGATAGTTCTGCTGTATCCACAACTGTAGCATCTGTGTGTGCAGAACTGTCTGTACATAGCGTTTAGACTGAGAAAGAAGATGGATCTGGTCAGAAGTTTACATGGTGGTCCAATTGCGGTAGATGCCAATCCATAGAAGCTAATGTTGGTGACAAAATCACATAGAAATAAACAGCTGTGAAAGAAAAAAATACATGCAGACCGTACTGAGCAGTACAAATCTAGCTTAGGCGATTGTCCATCAGAAAAAAAGTTGTGGTATCTCAGGGTCATATCTGTCAGAACTTGTTAGTTTGAGTACTAGCTCCGGTGTCCCAGTCCTCTGTTGCTGCAGTTGTAAATCTGGGGTGAAAAGACAACTCATTACTGGTTTAGTGCCTATACAGTTTCAGAAACTGTAATTTGGCAGGCAAAGATTTGTCTGTTGAGAGCTAATCTAGCCTCCCCTCCTTCTATGCTATTTTGCTGTCTTCATCTGCATCACAGGACATTTCCTCTTAAATCATAGAGATTATCAAATATTCAGTTTCAAAATCTTAGAAATGTTTTTGAAAAAGTGCTGAGTATGATGCTGATTGCTAGTAAAGTCAATATTTCTAGATGGGAGTAGTTCCCAGTAGGTGAATATGCACTGGTTCCAGTACAGAGCTTCCATTAGAGACTGGAGCTTACTCAATTGTACAAGTGCTCCAGAATTTTGAGGCTGGGCTTCAAATTGTACATTTTATCTCTAAACCCGATAACAAGATAAATGTTTTTACATCACTTAGATTCTTCTTCCTGTGTACTTTGTTGCATATTCTTAAGCTTTTACAAATCCCCCAAAAGTATAATTCCTCCTGTATGCTGGGAATTATATGCCATCCCTTCAAAGTCTGGGCATGGGCATATGGTGTGGTGTGTGTGCATCATGCTGATAAGTAATAGCTGTGTTTTTAATTCTTCTGATCATGAGACTCTCAAGAGATTCATCAATGCAGTGTTATCTGGGGAACCTCATTGTCTTTATGTTCAGTATAGCAATGGCATTTCTATTAGTGAAGTTTTCTGCTAGGGACTTGGTATTGCTGAAAAGGGGAAGTATTTGAAGTCAAAGTCCTTGTTGATAGAATGCTGCAAGTGAGGGGGTATCAGCAGGCTCCCTGAAAATCACTGTTCGTGCTGTGTGATGTCTTAGTCTTTTGTCTATAGCAAGACACAATTTGTATAGCTACATATATATAGCTAGCTATATATAGATTATACAATACTCTATAGCAATCTTACCCCCCTGTGACAGCAGGGGTTCTGTTCACTCTGCCCTTCCCCAGCGAGAGGGTCCATGCCCTTCAGTTCCTCATTCGTCTGACATCATTGACGCACCTCCTCTGCATTTGCTTTCTCTTTGATTCCCAGTGCTCCCTTTAGCCTATGTTTGTTTATTTCTGCACAGGCAAGAAATGTTCCAGGCTGTATGTAGTCTGAAACTGTGTTGAGAGGATCAGCTTGGCAGAGCTGTGTTGTTCAGTGGGAAGATAGCTGTGAATGGCACGTACCAGGCCTGGGTCGGATGGACCATGAGCTGCAAGTGGGGAAAGGCTATTGACTGAATCTTGTTTGCTGGAGTAATAATAGCTTATTTTGCTTTTGCCAATGAGATCTATTACTGTTGCTTGGCATGTTTTGTAATTAAGCTGATAGCTATAATAAGCTGCCATGCAATTACCTCTTAGGAGGAGCTGACTTGCTATCTAGACTGTAAATGAGATCTGTTTCAGAATTAATTTCTTTCTTTCTTAAATGCTTTAAGGAAACCCAAAATATATGTTTTAACCCTGTATGCCTTACATGTTGAACTTTAAGTATTTGTCACTTCAAATGACTTCTTTTACTCTGTGTGGATGTAGGAGAGCACTGACTTCTGAAGCACTTCACGTGAGTGTGTGTTTATTCTAGGCTCTGACAGCCCATATATTCTTTATTTAGAAGGCTAGAGGTATGTGAGGAAGAGACATGAGTACTCTTCAGCCTACTGGATTTGACTAGTACTTAATGACTGCAAAATATTCTTTACAGCAGCCCATATATATCTTTTCTTTCCTTAATTATCATCTTGTGGTGGGAGTGTGAATGTGTTCTCTTATCTCCTGTAATTCTGCCAGTGGGAAAGCATCAGAAACTTCTGGCTCGACACTCCTTGTAAGACGTAATCTTCACGCTATCTAGGTTCATTATCCTCCACGTTTTGATTTGCAGTCACATGGTCCTGTTACAAACCCCAAGACATCCTTGCTCAAAAGGAACACTGCAACTGTACAGTATTCAGCCAATTTTTAAATTAATGGGAAGCAACTCCTTCTAAAATCAATGCGGCTTTCATTGTTGAAAAGGTAAATTGTGGATGCTGAAGGCTTGGTCACGGGGGGATTTTCCAGCCTTCTGCCAGTGTCCATGTGAAAGTCCTTGCTGGCCGAAAACAGTTAGAGGTTTTTGTAAACCAATCCCTTTATCTTGCAGGTGCAAGGTTGTTATGCAGTATTGTTGTGATAGTGACTGGAGAAATATTTTGAAATGGGTATTGTAGGTTTTAACCAATCATTCTAAGAGGTGGATGGTCATTGACCAATAATCTTATGCCATTCAAGCAAACTAAAATATATAAATGAGTCTGTAAATTAATAAACAATTCCATTTCTTCCTGGATCAAGCCTATGTCATTTCTTACCGTCCCCGGTACAACAGCGACAGTAAATGTTTTTCCTTTTTCATTAAGGAACAGGAAACTTATGGCAGCATGTGCAGTAGTATAGCTGACTAGTCACAAATGTGTAAACAGTAAACAAAAGGCATTTTGTCATCTCTTTTGTGATAATCTTGGATGTAAAACTGTGCTGGTTTTGACTGAGGTAGAGTTAATTTTCTTCCTAGGAGCTGGTATGAGGCTATGTTTTGGATTTGTGCTGAAAACAATGCAGATAGTTCAGGGATATTTTTGATTTTGCTGAGCAGTGCTTGCACAGAGTCAAGGCCTTTTCTGCCCCACACACCATCCCACCAGTGAGGAGGCTGGGGGTGCGCAAGGAGCTGGGAGGGGACGCCAGGACAGCTGACCCCAGCTGACCCAAGGGATATTCCGTACCACATGACATCATGCTTAGCATATAAAGCTGGGGGAAGAAGGAGGAAAGGGGGGAACATCCGGAGTAGTGGCGTTTGTCTTCCCCGCTAACTGCTACGCATGGTGGAGCCCTGCTTTTCTGGGAATGCCCGAACACCTGCCTGCCCATGGGAAGTGATGAATGAATTCCCTCTTCTGCTTTGCTTATGTGCAGAGAACTTTCACTTTCCCTATTAAACTGTCTTTATCCCAACCCATGAGTTTTCTCACTTGTACCCTTCTGATTCTTTTCTCGATCCCACTGGGAGGAGTGAGTGAGTGGCAAGCGGGGTTTGCTTGCTGGTTGGGGTTAAACCACAGCAAAAACCATTAAAATCTTCAGTGGTAAAGAAATCTACTCTAAAACATTGCTGTTTTTAAGCACTGTATTTTCTCTGAGAAATTTAGAATACATTCAGTTCTAGTGTTTACACTTGACCTTGCATTTTAGATTAACGCGGACCTGGTCATGTATAGCATCTCTGCTGATAATGTGCGGCTTCCATAGGAATTCAGTTACTTGCATGTGCTTTCCTTGTTTTTCATAATACTCACTGATCTCTTAACTTCTTTTTTTCTCACCTCTGGTCCTCTTATTTTTCAATAAAGATATAAGAAATGGTGGATGAACTCAAATACGGGGACATTAGAAGTGGTACAAGGTCATCATTCAGTCACACCCTCCATTAGCTTCTCTCTCTCAAGTTGTAAGAGCAGATATCTCCCAATATTCTCACTTTGCTTCTTAAACATTGTCTCAATCTTATGCATTCTAATAGGGGGCCTGGAGTCTCTCTAAGGCTTTTTTTTCCTATGGTAATTTGAAGCTCATATAATCAAAATAGTAAGATTGTACTTGACTTTAGATTTATTTTTGTTTTAAACTCACTTAAAAATGTCTTTCACTTTACCTGCTATTGTTGGATGCCCTTTCTCTTGAGTTATCAAAGACTGATTCTTCTGACATTTCCTCTCTTGTTCAAATCAACTTACTATTTAACCATACTGGCTTTTGGTTTGGTTTTCATTTCCACTGTTGTGGTGTGCATCCTTTCTGTGATTGCTTTGAACGCTACCGAAGCATGCTGTTGAATATAACTGCTAGTCACAGTTGTGTTGCTTTTTTCCTGAAGAGGGTCACAACTGCCTTATAACTGCTGTTAGTTGTCTCATCCCAGTGCAGTATACCTGATGGAGCTGTCCCGTTGCTCTTAAGTTCTGGTTCATCCCCTCATTGTTGCTAATAATGTTGTTTTCCATATAGGTTGTTGGCAAACTTTGCTTTTAACTGGTCTGTTGGCTAAATCTCCTAAAAGTTGAAGTAAAGCAGTATTTCATACCATGGCCTCTTTCCACAATGTTTGCAAATAATATGTAATACCACAATTCATGGAGGTCTTGGGGTGCTTTGCAGAAGTCTGCCCAGTGTAAGTACCAGCAGTACCACTGCACTAAAATTGCCTAACTCAGTAAGGTGTATTGCAGGGTGAGGATCCCCCATGTAACTCTTGGAGATCAAGGCTTGCAGTACAGTGACCAAGCCTGTGCTTCGGACCCTTGTGCTGCAGTCCTGCAATGTCCTGGCCAAGTGGCCCAGTGTCCAGGCCATGCTGCTTCTGGCTTACCTTTCACCTGTCCCTCTGAGTCTTCATGGCTGTGTGGCACCATGGGTTCAGTGACCAGGTTGTTCTGTACCCATTTTGTGCTAAGGATTTTTCAAAATAGCTCCAGAAAGCTCAAATACTGTCTTGCTTGAACTGGTATCATCTTATCACATGACAGTTACCATACAGGCAAGATCCTGCTGGATTGATGTTTGGGGGTTGTTTTCTTCACTGTGGACAGGGCTTGGAAGCGTCTTTCTGGTGGTTCATGTTGACATCTGACCTAGGGGAGCACCAGGAATTAACCACCAATGGAGATTTTGGCCACACCTGACTTCTCGCATCACATCTGGTTTTCCGATGTTTTGAAATGGTTGAATTATTTAGGCTTAAATAACCTTTTAAAGTAAGCTCATTTCAGTATCTTCTCCAACAAAGCTTGTAGATTATAAGAATATATTTTTTAATGTCAAAAGCCTTCTTATCTAGCTTAGAAAAATGCAGCATTTCCCTCAGTCATCCCTATTTTATGATGAATACCCATTTATTCCTTTTTCTTAAAATTTAACTCTTAATTTTTGGGGTGGGTTTTTTTGATAGATGATCTACATGCAATTTGTGCTTCATGTTTTTTCATCAAAAAACTTGATATAGTTAAATAGATGTAGTCCTTGTGGAGGTATTCTTTGTTCAGAATATACCTTTATTTGCATTAAATTTAATAAGGAGCTATCACAACTGGAGTAAAAGTGCTCTATTTCAGTCATAGTACATAATCTTGTAGGTAGCATTTCCAAGGCTGTTTGTCATATGTTTTATAGACAAAACCTAAACCACAGCCTTTGAACTAAACATCAAAAGGCCTTTGAAGATACTTGGGAGAGTTGTTTTCTTGTAAGGGTCTCTTAATCCTGGTAGAGGCTTTTGTTTGGTTTTCTGTTTGTTGGTTAGGGCTTTGTTTTTTTCCTGAAAAGAAGGAGTTTCCTACTGACTTTATAGTCACTTTTCTCAATCAAGAGCCCGTCCGTACATGTCCTGCTTCTGTTATCCCCTTACTGAAAGCATAGAGTTAACAATCCTGTCTTGATCTGTAAGTCACATAAATTCTAATTTCAAATATTGTACATTGCCTCTGGTTGTTCTTTCTACTCTCCTTTAGGATACAGAAAGATGCTAGTCTTCATCTGACAACAAGGAAAGATCAGGCGTTTTTTGAAGCATAGTTTTCATTGTCCAAGTGCCTTACAGTGTTGTGTTGGGTTTTTTCTTGTTGGTTGGTGTGTTTTGTTTTCAATGGCATTCTTTGTGTCCTTTGTGAGCTGTGCCCACTCCTAGACCTTTATCCTTTCTCACACTGTTTTTTACCACCAGGCATTTCACTACATGCCAAACCTCCTGACCACCACTATGGCAGATGGGTATTATTTCCACATGTCCTAGAAGTCCAGAAATGACAGCTAACACAATCAACTGCAGTGACATTCTGTGGGCAGACATTCCTGATAAGTATGGTGCCCTGAGATCTTGGGAGCAAAACAGATGGCCAGATAAGTCAGCACAGGTTGTAGGTCTTGTGCTTAACTTCTCACACACTTATACAGCCTAGAATCAAAGAATAGTTGGGGTTGAAAGGGACCTTCAAAGGCCACCTAGTCCAGCTCCCCTGCAATGAGCAGGGACCTCTTCAACTAGATCAGGTTGTTCAGAGACCCATCCAACTTGACCTTGTGTGTTTCCAAGATTGGGTCATCTGTCACCTCTTTGGGCAACCTGTTCCAGTGTTTCACTACCTTCATCACAAAAAAAAAATATAATATCTAGTCTGAATCTACCCTCCTGTAGTTTAAAACCATCACTTCTTGTCCTGTTGCTTCAGGCCCTGCTAAAAAATGTGTCCATGTCTTTTTTTATAAGCCCCCTTCATGTAAGCCAAGGTTGGTAAGTGCGGTACTTTTAGGATTGTGATTGTGCCTTTAAATATTGAGTAGTATTTTAAAAGGTGTCTCAGCTTTGTAGATAAAACCAGCAGCTTTGTAGAATGTCAAAAGAAGCATATTTAAAATTACAGCTGTGAACTTTGCTCACATGTAAATATTTTAATTGCCAGGGATGTGTATTTTCACTGTTTAAATAGATTCTCATGTGTGAAGAATATAATTGAATACTACACATGTGACTTGCAAAGTTAGTTCCTTATCTCCTTCAAGTACTTAAAGCAACTAAATCAATAAAAATATATTTCTGTCAAACACAAAATTTTCATGTAGGTTGATTCCCTAGAAGTGACTATTTTCTGGACACTAGCAGGTGTGTATTTTCAGGTTAAGATCTAATCTTATGTCAGAAAAGATAGCTAAACCTGTGATGCAGTGTTTGAGGAACTTGAGTGGGGTTTTTTTAGGTTGAAACTGTAAGCAAGGTAGTCAGGAGGATCTGTGTCCCCAGGTGTGCTGTATAAAGGATAAGTCTTCTAGCATTTCAGCTTGATTTCAGCTCTCAGGTTCTGGTTTGCAGCCAGAGCACTGTGTTTTGTGATCATGCTTCAAAGCAGAGCTAGAATAGGAAGTCCCTAAAAAAGTGTACTTAAATGGAGTAAGAAAAGGTGGCACCAACTGTGGGTGCACTGTGCACCCTAAGCTAATTTGGACCTGTACCATTTTGACAGAGAGAAACATGTAGCAGGAGGAGATGTCTTTGAACTGCCAAAGTCGAGTATATTTTCAAGATGTGAGCTGAAGATCACACAAATTTTCATTACAATGTAGATATTGGCTTCAGCAACTTGCCCATAGTTGGTAAGTTGAATGATTAAACTTTTTAAAAGAAACCTGCGTATCCTATCTCATGCAGATATAGTTCTCATTGTTTTGTTTTGGTTTGCTCTCAAGCTTGTCACAAGGAATTGAGATACTCATTTGGAGAATTGGTCCTGGCACATCTGCTGTGTACACTTGCAGCTGCTGGGCTCCATCTTGAGCCTTTACTCTGAAATCATGAACTTAAAACAGAGCAAAACACAGTAAAACAGAGCTGTAACTTACCTTGGTGGCACCAGTGGGAAGCAAGGAGTTCCCACTCTCCATGCCTTTATAGTGGATGAGCATTCTAAGGATTTGTTAACAGGATCTTTTTCTTAGAGTACATTTAATACAATTTTTTGTAAAGAGTTTGTATATATGTGTGTGTCTTCGTATACCCACTAGTTAGAAAGACATGTCAAGTGTAACCTATTTTTGTCTGCTCCATAGTAAAGAAGAGAGAATGGTGTGTGTGTCTGTGTGTTTTCTTTTGTACAGGGATTTTGTTGTCCTGTAAATGTGATGACATCATGCAGAGAGTTTTCTGTTAGCTGGCAGTGTGATGTACTTCTTGGAAGTTCTGCACAGAACTAGCAAAGGACATGTTATAATTTGTGAAGCGAGACATTTATTAATAGCTAGAACTAAATCCAAAAGCCAGGTTTTGTCTTTGCATCTAACATTGCTACTCTTGAGCATTCTGCTTTTGAGTGGCTGTGGAATTGTAACAGAATGGGTTTGTGCTCCATTAAATGCCTGTGGTGCTGTGCTTTGTTTGAAGTAAAGGCAGAAAACGTGCAATGACAAGCTTGGGTTTTATTTGATTGGCCTTGTAAACCTCATACAAGTAAAGACAATAGAATGATCTTAAAATTGACCTTTCTTGAATGTTTCCCTGCAGCGCTGGAAACACAACCATAACAGCCTTGTGCTGGTATAGGAGAACCAAAAAATGCAGTTGAGTGATCTAGTTCATTGTCCAAACTGAGCGAAATACTAAAGTTAAATGGCATTTGAGGGGAGAAGGAAAACTGTCATTTTAAAGTCCTTTAACATACAGTTTTAGCAATATAGGTAAGGGAAATCTTCAAATATTTTACTTTGAGAATGTCAGAGATACATTTAAAAAATCAGGACAAGAAGGGAGGAGCAGTTAAACTATCCCTTTTCCAATTCCTTGTATTAGGAACAGAAACTTTTAAGGTTGTTTGGAGTAAGGATCAGCAAGAAACGTATAATGAATTCGTGCTCTAACCTCTAAGTATGGGAGTTGGAAAAAAATTCAGACGTGAGTTTCACACCATTTCACTTTTGTTCTGATGTACAATATTGGTTTCTCAGCTGTAGGAACAGTTGTTCCTTATGGAACGTATAGACTTGTTCACAGACTTCTCATCATAATTAAAGAAAACTCTTGATGTCTTCAACTTTGAGGATGCCTTATCTTGATTTGTATATTCTGTAATTTAAACACTGATAGTACAAAGTTTCTGTCATTATGTATTCTTTTTGTTTAATATGGAATTAAGGATTTTGCACAGTTTGCTTTTTACACATTAGGAGTTGAAATTGTGCAGGTTTAAGTTTTTTAATGCTTAGAGTGTAGTTGTTTCAAATGCTGTTGCTACTCAAAGTAAATTTCTGGCTAGATTTACTATCAGGAACTACAAAAAGCTGTGATAGTTGAATTCATCATAACATTGTGTGTTTGTATGACCGGTTTCCACATAATACACACAGGCAGCGATGTCTCATGCTTCCTTAACATTGAACCTGAACTTTTTCAAACTGGGGGAAAAGGTCCATGTAGCAAACTTCGTGGAGAGGTACAAACCTTGGGTAGGTTTGAGAAGCATCACTGACAGTAACAGATTTGTAAGCTGGTTTTGCTGTAACCAGGGCTTGAGGGACCCACGCCACTCACGGGGAATGGGACACTTGGGTAAAGGCCGTTGTCGATGCCTTCTTCAGTCTGGGTGGCTTTTATTTGAGCTGTGGGGTGGTAGCCTTCAAAGCTGCAATCAAATACAAGCAGGTACTTGGTAGTGGCATGGAATTTTGTGCTTCCTGTGGCTGTTAAGCTTGGCCAAAGTGTGGGAGAGCAAAAACTGACCTGACACATTGGGGTTCAGTGCTGCTCCTAAAATCCTAGCCGGTGTCTTTCCCAGTTAATCAAAGCGAAGTCATCAGGGGAGGGGAAGATTACTCTAGGGGGAAAAGACTTGATGAAGAAGCAGAGAATAACAGAAAGAAGACAGTCTTTTGAACTGAAAATTGAAGGAGGTTAAAAACCTGGAAATAACCTAAATACTTGTGGTGTAGAATGTGAGTGGATAAATAATAAAAGTCTGGAAGAGCTGGGAGTTACTTTTAAGTTTAATGTACAAATATGATTTGTCTTGTGCTTTGTAGTGATGTTTTGAGTTCTTACTGAAGTTTTTCTTCATGTAGGTTACACACTACAAGCAATATCCACCGAACACAAGCAAAGTATATTCCTACTTTGAATGTCGTGAAAAGAAGACTGAAAATTCCAAATTAAGGAAAGTGAAATATGAAGAAACTGTTTTTTATGGTTTGCAGTACATTCTGAATAAATATTTAAAAGGTAACTGTCTCAAATTCCAGTAAAACTTTTCCTCTAATTAAATATCTCACTTTTTCTCAAGCTTGTAGTCTTATAGTTGAAACAGTTCCAGGTTATCCTGATGCACCGTAAGTAGTGACATGCATAATATCTTATTTATGTGATTGTGAAAAAAGTTGTCCACCCTCATAAATTGGTATTGACTTCTTAATCCAGACACCTCTCTACTATCTTTATTTATATCAGTGGTGTATTAAAATTGAAGAGATGTTCATGTCCCAAATTCAGTGAGCAAAATTGAAATGAATGGAAACAGAACAAAACTGGGCATAGAGTCACAAGCAGATAGAAGATTCGATGGAAAATACATTTTGCATTTTGATCATAAACTTCAGTCTGTATTTGCTGGTTTGTTTACTGTGTAAACCAATAATGTTTTAATTTTTCTTAAATTTCCTTAAATTAAATTTTAATTTCCCTTATATTTTGGATGCCACTCACCTTAGATCGTTGAATATAGAAGTTACATGTGAAAGTGGTTTTTATACTGATAATTTTAAGAGTAACACCTGAAAATTCCTGGGTGCTGTTTAAGATTTTATTTGGTTTTTGCATTATGTACAAATATCACCTGTTCTGATCTGAGTGCATGTTGCCTTCTGCCAAACTTTAAAGGAAACTTTTAGTCATACATCTTACATCTTTTTCTCCTGATCCAATAAATATCTCTGCCAATTCCACCAAAGACTGAAATTCTGTTATAACTAAAACACTTAGTAATTTTGTTTCTTTTGTCTTTAGCGATCTGAGGGTTGTTCTCTCAGGTAGATGACTGGCCCTGCAGCAGTAGCATGCTCATTCAAATAATGTGGTTAGTCTGCTGGTTCCTATCACAGAGTGGTCAGTCAAAGGTTGGTTGCAAAGTCTCTCCATGGGGATTCTCCCTGGAATGGCATAGCTTAACCCTTGTACTAGATATGTCCTTGCTGCATGTGCCAACTTGCACAATCAACACATTCCTCTGGGAAAAGCACTACTGTTAAACCTCTTGACAGGCTTTTGACCGTCATAAAAGAGTAATAATCTTGAATTTTTCCTGTGTCACCTGCAAACCACAAGTGTATTTTACCCTCTTGGTTTCTTGAGCATCCTAATCTATATAATTAATGAAAGTACAGTTTGATTTAAACATTCTGCATTTGACATGTTCTTCATGTCTTTATTGAAGGCAAAGTGACTTTGCTGTGCCTGAACCTTTTTGTTATATCTTTTATCGATTGATAAATGTTGTAGGTTTCTAAGCTTTCATCTGTTTCTGAAACTGCAGGTAAAGTGGTGACCAAAGAGAAAATCAAGGAAGCCAAAGAAGTATATAGGGAGCATTTTCAGGATGATGTCTTCAATGAAAAAGGATGGAACTATATTCTGGAGGTAAAAAAAAAGTTAAAATAGTTGGAGATCGTGAAGGATTTCTGAATCAACTGTAGTATAAATACGACAGTCTCTCCTTTTAATCTTGATAGTAAAGATTGGATAAATTTAGCTCTTCATGTTTAGCATACAGGGAATAGCAGCTGTCAAAGAATAATCATATAATTGTAATTCCTTAGAGAAAAGTAATTTTCATCCTTTCACATGCCAAATACGGCTTTGCAGGTAATAAGGATTTATGGCTGCCGTCAGCCAGCTCCTGTGAGTGGGGGCTTGCTGGCAGGTCTCCATGTGTGGTACAGTGCTCAGTGGTTGCCTGCATCATTTACATTGCTTTCTTGAACTAATCATTACATTTTTTACTCTAATGCAGAAAGCATTACAACTTCTTGGGTGTATAAGTAGTTCCAGAAAATATATGTTTTGTTCAGTTGTTTTGTAAGTTTTTCAGAGATATGAATGTTGAACTTTATTGTGAAATATGAGGCTTGAGCACTTCTGACACACAAAACCTTTCAGGTTAAGACTTTCCACAATTATCCTTTTTCCCTTTTGTTTAAAAAGGTGTCAGACTTGAAGTAACTGCGAACATCTCTTCTCTGTAAAAGCAGCTCATTTAGACTAATAGCATTCATCAGAGCTGTACTAATCTCTGCAGATTAATTAAATGCTAAGTTTCATTGTGGGTTCTGGTGAATGGATATTTTTGGCATTTGAAAGCCCTTTTTTCAGGTATTCAGGAAATTTACATTTCCCTGGATACCTAATTGTATGTATTTTTATTTGGGGCATCTGTCTATTAATGTATCTGGATGTCATCCTGTCACTGGGGTGGACCATAGGTGTGCAAAAGAAGAGTGAATTTCAGCTAAATGTTGCAAATGGCAGCAAGGTAAATAAGCCCACGGTTCTCTAAGAGAGAGTTATGAAGAGGTTTGTAGAGGACTTGCATCCAGTTCGAATAACTACAAATGTGAATTCAATCCATATTTGTGTTTAAGTTACATTATACATTGTGAACTGCTTTCATCTGTGTTTAAAGTAAGCTTGATCCCTCTTTGGATAAACAGAATTAATACACTTTTAATACTGCGTGCCTGTCCTCACTGAGTTGTAACGTGGCTTGACTAAGTCCATTCAGCTTTCAGTCCAGTCAAAACAAGCATTCCTGCCTACCCTTCGTATATATTCCTTTGTCAGGTTTTCTTAATAAAATTGTGTGTGTGTGTATACATATGAAAAACCCAAACATGATTTTCATGTCGTGATCTCAGGTGCTGGTGGCTCTCAAGCTGGAAGTGTATGTACTCTTTGAGTCTCTGTGTGCCCTTTATGCACACAGAGACCCTGCTTCTGCTCGCTGAACTCCAGTGTGTGTTCACGCTGTTGCTCCCTAGCTCAGTTGCCTCAGGTGTGGTAAGGAAAGTGGAGGGTGCAGTGGCTGAGTGAAGTGCCAGAAAGTTGAAATGAATTTGAAATGTACACTTAATCACTTTGTACTGAGAGTAAATGAATGGGTAAGTACTGGTAGGATGAAGGCGTGGAAGAAATGAACGGATTTCCTGGAGAACAGTGGGCTGGAGTAAAGGCTGGAAGTTGACAGGAATTGATGATGAGTGATAGAGATGTAAGCCCTGAATTGTACATGTTAAGTCTATCCAAAATTTTTGCAAAGGGCTGTAATACAGAGCCACAGCATGATCATATCGCTTTTTTCCACTGACAAAATCAACACCTACAGCAACTTTGAAATATGTTCAGGTTTTTTTTCACTTAAATATACTTTCGCCTTCATTGAATCATTATTAAATTATTTTGAGCCTTTTTGAAGGCTTTGTTGTCTTTTATTAATCCAGATATCTCCAAGTCTGACAGTTAGACCCTGTGTGGTATATAAACACAATTTGCTTCAGGTTATTACATTTTCAAATAAACTTTTAAACTGTGAGGTAAAAGAGATTTCTGATGTGTGTTGAGTACTGGAGAATATGTTTTGATGCCGCTTATGAATCTGTAATTTCTCTGAATTGATGTAATTTTTGTTGCCTTTAACAGGATATCTCATAGGAAGCTTTCTGTCAAAATATATTACCATCCAGAACACTTTCAGTATTGCCAGTATAGCTTGCAGAGCTTTCTCAGAAAGTTATAATTACTCTTTTAGGCTTACTATTTGCAAGTTACTCTTTTTCAAAAGGCATGTTTCACACAATGCTTAATCCTTTGGGCATGAAAGACTGACAAAAGAGTGGCACTCCAATGAGATTTCACTTTTAGTGAGTAATTGAGATGAAAATATTCTCTAAAATAGTTATTAAATGGATCCTGCTGTAACAAACTAACAAAGCACACATCTATTCTAAGCAAAACCAGTGGATTTTTTTAAGATCTAGATAGTAGCTAAACGTTTTTTAGCTTACTGCATGTGAAAGCATTGAAGAAAACTGAGTGGTAAATATTTCTTGTTCTGTGGGTAGAACTTATGTATTTTCATAGAATGCTTAAGCTTTCTTGGCTCAATTTGCCCAAGGAATACAACTGATAACCATCATTTGCTTTGATAAATAGGCTGGTTTTTAAGTGACAGGATTTTCATCTTTTTTTGATAAATGTGGATTTTTTCATTTCTTTGGGCTGGTGGGTTTATTTTCAGGGTTGAAAGAAATCAAGAAGAAGAAAGTTTTATTGATAACTCATAGCCTGACTTTCACCCATTGCAGTTAAATAAAAGAGAGGTAGGTCCTAATCTTTCCTATTGTCTAACAATATTACTGTTTCTTACACAGAAATACGATGGCCATCTTCCCATAGAAATAAAGGCTGTTCCTGAGGGCTCTGTAATTCCCAGAGGAAATGTTCTTTTCACAGTAGAAAACACAGATCCAGAGTGCTACTGGCTCACAAATTGGATTGAGGTCAGTTTTGGAAATTTAACATGTTTTTTCTAAGTAAATATTAATGCACTTAAATTAAAGGTTGAATCCTGTATTGCTTTAAGGGAAATCTCTGGCAGCTTTTATTTTCTGCTTTAATTCTTTTCAGTAGTCCTCTTACACAGACCTTTTTCCCCCACCTGGCAGGAGATAATAATAATTGTACAGGAAATTCACAGCAGTACTTTTATCCATAAAAACAGAGGATAGAGGGAACTGTGTGTCAGTAGTTTGTGAGTGATAACTCCTCAGAAGGTCGAAACCTTGCCTACCTTATAAAGGCTAATTACTTAAGCCCTAAAGCAAACTGTTGGAGGCATCAGTACTTTCTGAACAGGGAATGAAAATAAATAGACCTTTTTGTGCCTGATTAAATGCCAAGTGGGTATTGTTAAGTTCTAAGCAAATACACACCTAATATTGTGATGGGTTTTGTTTTAGACTATTCTTGTGCAGTCATGGTACCCAATCACAGTGGCTACAAACTCTAGAGAGCAGAAAAAGATTTTGGCCAAATATTTGCTGGAGACTTCTGGCAGCTTGGAAGGACTGGAATATAAACTGCATGACTTTGGCTACAGAGGAGTTTCTTCACAAGAGGTAGTACTGCTTCTCTAATAATTTGAAAAGTCTAATTTGTTCCAAACTATGAAGAATTGTAGCATGTCTGTTAACCTCCATGTCACTGTTCTGCACTGACATTGTGAGTGCACAGAACACTGTGTTTGGACTACATGTGAAGGGGGAGGTCTGGGCTGGGGGTGGGTACAGTGTCTGAACTGTGAGCACTAGACTGGGAGAAGTTTTGTCTGTTTTCCCAGTGTAAGTGAATGAAGAGAGTATTGGTGAAATGGGAATTGAGTCAGAGTTCTGCTGTTACAAACTGGGGCTAGGTGGTGACTAGATTTAGGCTTCTATATTTGGCATGGAAACTGAAAGTTGCATCTTTTTCAGACTGCAGGAATAGGAGCGTCAGCTCATTTGGTGAACTTCAAAGGAACAGACACTGTAGCAGGAATTGCATTAATTAAAAAGTACTATGGTACAAAAGATCCAGTTCCAGGATATTCTGTTCCAGCTGCTGAACACAGGTAACATACTAGGCTAAGCCTTTCTAAAAATTCCTTAGTAAAATGTAATTCTTTTCTCACCCATCTTTGTATCCAGTAACATACCATACAGTATTAGCAATGACTGATCCAGCTGTTGAAGCTGCAGTTCTGTACTGATGCCTCTGTACGTTTTAGGGGCACGTAAGTAGCATGGTTGTTCTTAGCTATAAATGTGTTTTAAATGTTTTAAACTATAACCTTCTTATCAGTGTCTGAGTAAATTTGGATAATTCTTTCTAGAATAAGCTTGAAGGCTTACAGTCTATAAACATTATGAATTTCAAATTTTGTTTTAAATATAAAATCATAAATTGAAAAACTCTGTAAGTTGCAATTCTGGACTCTCACAGTTCACGTTCTCCTTCCAGAAGAGGCAGTTTCTCTCAAGCTTCCCATCAGTCTAACTAGTAATGGTAAATCCTTGCTATATCACTAAAGAATTGTGAATGAGTTTTTTAAGACTAAGGAAACTGATCTCAGACATTTGAGAGAGAGAGAGCTCTTGCTTTTTTTCAAATCCATGTCCTGTACAAGATTGGGAGTGAATGCAAATCCTTGAATTTCAGTTGCATGTCTACATACTGAAATGAGAATGTAAAAGAAGGTTGTGTTTTTCATATTGAGCACAAGAGCTGGTTAACTATTTGCTATTGATTTTAAATAGTATTCACGTAGGATTGCAAGACAGATAATGGAAAGGCTTGCATGAGTAGTCCTTGTAGAGTGCTGGTCATCTTTAAAGGAGCACTGCTTCAACAGAACTTGCTGTAGCACTGCTGTAATGCTGTTCTAGAACTCCTGCTTGATTAATAGACGTGACAGTTTTTGTCTGAAACTTCTGATGACCCAAACCACTATAAATTTTTCTGTAATGAAAGCAAAAGCAAACACATGGAGTCAAGATCAAGTGTCTTTTGCACAGCATATTGAAGTGGTGGCATTAGGGCAGAGAGCTTAAACTGCCCTACCTAAAGTTTGCACCACCAAATACAGACTGCAGTTGCCCTTTCCAAGTTAATACACAAAAAGGGTCTCGTACAAGAGACCCTAATTTCTACAGAATTGTTGTACTGTTCCACAACCTCCAGTACAAGGGGGTGTTGTGAGCATGGTGCTTGCCCCTGGCATGTCAGCAGGGCTCTTCTGGGACTGCCCCAACCTGTTTGAAATAAAGTTTGTCTCCCCGCTAACCATGATCTGGGACTTGTCCACACAGCAGATAATGCTGGAATTTTAAGGTAGAAGTTCAATGCCCACTGACACTTATGCTGTGCATGAGAGCATTTTTAGGTCTTTGCACACAAGTTACTGAAGTCATTTGTGTCAGCTGGTTTGTGACAACCATGTACAGAGCAGCTACTGCAGATCAACTGCATGCAGTAACTTACTACTCCTCTCAGCAACTCTGGTTCACGTGCTCACCTGTGGCCTGCGGTAATGTTCTGAGGTTCCTCTGGAAGAATGTTTGTATAAGTGAGAATATTCATTTTATATCACTTTTAAAAAAGAAAATCTGTTTTCTTCTTTAGTTTTTTCTAACATATGGTGTGGTGCTTCATTCTCGACTTCCCACTTTGTAGCGTGAAGATGTCAGAGCAGATGTTCTGTTCTTGCATCTGTAGCTCCCTAGCTGTCTGAATTTAGTCTGTTTATTTAGTATATAGTGTATTTATCATCCACGCAACACAGAGCTGATAAGCACATAGTTTCTGCTGTCTTGTAATCATACTTCTTATCATTGTCTTGAACTGTTGCTGGTAGGAAATACAGAATGACATGTAAATGCAACTCTAATATGAATTTTTCGATTGCCTTTGCAGTACCATAACAGCTTGGGGGAAAGATCATGAAAAAGATGCTTTTGAACACATAGTAACACAGTTTTCTTCAGTGCCTGTATCTGTGGTTAGTGACAGCTACGACATTTACAATGCTTGTGAAAAAATATGGGGTGATGACCTAAGGCATATAATTGAAGCCCGAAGTCCAGAGGCACCACTTATTATTAGACCAGATTCTGGGAATCCCCTTGACACTGTTCTAAAGGTAATTCTTTCTTGAAGCCATTTGTATAAGATTGGGAGGGCAGTTGTTTGTTTTGTAATGACTGGCTACCAAGCATATAATGCTCTAACTTGGTTTGCATCGTATGTATTTGATGCTGGCTAATTTGGACCTATGAAAAATGTAAATGTTTGCTTCCCCTCAATATAGATATGGAAACTCTTTTGCAGTCCAAATAGTTTAATATTTTTTGTCAATCTCATTCTTGCATATGGTTCTTGAAGCTTTTACAAGTTACCGGTTTTGCTGATGTAATGATGTTGTAATGCTTCTATAAAGAGAAACTTTCATCACTTAATAACAAACACAATGGGAAACAACTTGAGTGCTAGTAAATGCCAGGCCAATAACAATTCTTACCATTAAGTTTAGGTATCTTGGCATCCTGTGTTTATGTAATTCACTATTTTGTGCTACAAATACATGTGTAGCCCTCTTCTCTAAGATGTGCATTTAAGTCAGTGGCACTGACTCCACATTGAAAAACGCTTCTTGCCTCAGTGCTCTTTAGGAAGCATAATGAATGTTGCAGTTTCATAATAAAAGCTGTTGATACCTCTGGATTTGAGTAACTGTCAGCACTGTCCTAATAAGAAAGTAGGGGCAATGTTAGTTATATTGGTACTCTATCAAATTAGATCTATACAGCACAAACGCTTTTCTTTTTTTTTTCCCTTTGAGATAAGTGGCATATCACAAATAGGAGCTCTGAATTACCTTTATCAGAGCTGATAAGAAAAACTTCTAGGTGAAGTGTTGCATTTTAAATATTTGTGGCTTACAAAATTACAGAAAACTGAAAGCCTCATCCACTATCTTAAGGGAAGTCAGAAGAAAAGCAGTATCTTCAGATGACACATTTAATAACAAAAGTTCACAGCAAGCAAAGGGAGAAAAGGGGGGAAGCATGGTTCTGATTAGCTCTCGGGTGCAAGTTCACGAAGACCATATTGTCTGTGGCTGCTTTGAGGGGTTCCACTGCAATGGCTGGCATGATTTTTCTTTGTGTGGATAGATGTAGAGCATGATTATGTGGGTATATTTATGGATTTATTTTAATTTTTTAGAAAAAGCATGACTCAAATGTGGAGATAGTTTCTTTATTAGAATGGTAGGATTTTATTTTCGTTTTGAACTGTCTCCTTTCCCTTTTCAATAGGTCTTGGAGATCTTGGGGAAGAAGTTTCCCATTACAGAGAATTCAAAAGGCTATAAGTTGTTGCCACCATATCTCAGAGTTATTCAAGGGGATGGTGTGGATATCAACACGTTGCAAGAGGTAGGAGATCCTGTTCATGTGTCAGGGTGACACTGACAAGGTTGATGTTTGATCTGGACTCTGTTACAACTAGTCAGATGTTGCAGCAGAGACTGCTGACCCCACCCCTGCCCTTCATTCCAGACGCTGGCAGTGATATCATAATGTGTAAAACAAATTCATTAAAACTCCACAGGAAATTATTAAGATGCATAAAAAAAACCCTAAAAGGCATTTTCTAATCCCCCTGTTGTAACCCTTCTCTTTCCACTGTCTCTCCTTTTGTTTGCTTTCATCATGCTTGTCAAGTCTAATTGAGATCAAAATCTGGCAGTGTTTGGTAATTTCATTGATGTCTAAGGCACACTGCATGATCACTGTGCTGCAGCAGTAGTAGTAATTAGCTGGTTTGGCTCATTATTTGTGTACCATCCTAAGTCTGCTTGTCCTCACATATTGAAGATGTAGTTTTGAAGGAGACTTTTTAAAACCGAGGGTGAGGAAAGCAAGTTCCTTGATTGGGCAACTAGTGGAATAAGGATTAGTTGAAAACCCAGAAAATATGTGTAACAGATTAGGCTACAGTCTGAATCAAAATAGCAATTTTACCAAGACATAAATTGATTATTTAGTAGATTCTGCATGCTTGAAACAAGTCATAAATTCACCATTATGGAATAGAGGTAGATACTAGGTACTACAATATGGTTATAAAGGTATAGATTGCAGAAACTACAGATGACAAAGGGCATGTAAGAGGAAGAGGACTTGACTTTGTCAGGTTTGTCCTGAGTCTTTCATCTTCAGCTGTATTAGAGTTCAAAACCAGAAATAAGTTGAATAAAGTTAAGATTAATTTTACTTGAATTTATTGACTCTTGTCTCAGCTTTCTAGACTTGACACATCCTTAGGTTTTTCTAAACAAAGCTGACTTTTTCTGCTTCTCAAAATTAGGAGCAAGGGAGGTATCTGAAGCTATCAGCATGTCTAACATGGGCACATAATGTGAACCTCAATGACAGAACTCAGATTTGTCACTCAGATCCCTAGAGAGCAGTTAATACTGAGACTGTAACCTGATAGACCAACTATAGTGCAGTCATGCTCTGCAGTGTTTTTTCCCCCTCCAATGGCCTTTAAAGTAAATTCTACTTCATATTTTTGTCCCGTGTGGCTTTTTGACAATATACAACTTGCTAATATGCTTAACAGAACACAAGCATGAGAGGTTAATAGCTGGAAAGAAAGTCTTGTTGTTAGATAGCAGGGCAAGAGACTCTGTTAAAGAAAACAAAACCCACACAGAGAAAAACATTTCTGCTCGTTCTGAACAACAGTCTAACAGGACTGATGCCTGTGTTAGGCAAAGTATGTTATGGTTGAGATTTTCATGACTTGTGAAAGGACAGAAAATGGACTGTTCTTTCTTGTAAGGAGCTCTGGTTGCTTTTTCTAAGTTATACTGGACGAAATTCAAGGATGTCGTATAGCATCGATTCTAATTAAAATATTAAAGCAAGTGTATAAAAACCTTTGCATTAGAGTGAAAAATGCTCTGATCTCCAAGTTCTAAGTAGAGCAGTAAAAAAATTGCAGCAGCTAATGGGAGAGGATGAGAGGTAGAAGAGCAATTTTTTGTTCAGGTGCTCTGCCTGTTTACGTATTTTCCTTATGAAGCTGTAGTTGATTATGAGAAGTCTTCCCATAACGTGTAATAGGAGAGAGCAGAAGATCCAGTTCCCCAAGACATACAGAGCAGCCAGATCACTGCTGCCTAGTGGCACCTCCTCATCTCTTCCTGACACTAATCTTGCTGTGCTTCATGTCAGCTTTGGTCATTGAACTGCTAGTCATTAAAGTAATTTAGACCACGCATGTAGCAGCAAACTAACTCAGCCAAAAGTGATCAGTTTTGTGGTTTAGTGAATTAAATTGTCCCCCAAAAAGGGGCTAATACTCACTAGCTCTATACAGGAGGAAACAAACTGTTGTTTAGAGCTGGGAAAAATGGGCAGGAAGGAAAGTGACATTTCTCATTTGACAGCAGCAAATTGTGTTGGAGCAAAATGACCATGATTTTGCAACCTGATTTTAGTTTTATTTAAATATCATTAATCTCTTCATCCTCCTATGTCAGCAAACCCCAGGTTTTACCATGCTGACTTCTAGAAGATTGGATAATAGCATACCATTAAAAGAAACCCTAAAACAACAAACAAAACCCAAAACAAAACAACCCATCAAAACCAAACCAACACTGAAATATAATTAATTCTTTTCCAAAAGGAGTTAACATGAACAAATACAAATGTATCACTGTGGCCATCTTTCGTTTCCCCCCTCTTGTAGCCTCTGCAGGATTATTATTCCAATTGCTCCATATCAGCATTCAATTCTAGGCATGATTTATTGTTACAGGTCAGATGAAAGGTAATGGGTACAGTAGGAAAATCTAGAATGGGTAATGACCAGTAGTCTCATTTATCTATCCAAAGTAGCTGAAACAACAATATAGAAAACAACTCAGAGTTATAAACTGGATTTTAAAATTCTTTGTTTTAATAGGGGATGCTGGTAGAACAGGTAAGGAAACTTTTTTGACTTTCTTTGCATTTTCACTTTTAAAAATCATTCCAATCTGCTAACTCCACAATATACTACACTTTCAAAGGATTTTCTTTGAACATTCAATTTCCAGATGTCTTTAAATTTTTACGCAAAATAAATCCTCTAATCTGGAGTCACAGTTGATGTATTAATCATGCTCATAATGGTCAGAGGAAGCTGGTTGAAACCTTGACACCTGCATTGTTCTCCCTGTATAGGTTTGAAAGTGTGAAACAAAAAATTCTTCTGTATTGTTTTCCTTTGAGAGAGGCTTCAGTTGTTTCAGACCTCTCCCTTTTCTTCTTCCCCATTGCTGCTGCTGTTTGCCATCTCTCCCCATACCTAAGGAAGTAACAGTATCTGGGCCTTCGCTGTGGGTCACTGGTACAGTCAGAGCTGTCTTTCAGCTTAGTCTGGATTTCCCTTCCCCTTCTCACCAGACAAAGATCAATTTAAGCAAGGAAATCCTTTGAGAGAGAGTGGAAAGCTAGAAGCCAGTTCTTCACCCAAGGTAAGTGAGGCATTGTGCCTGTAGCACGAGATGAACAAACCATCTGTAAATGAGAGCAGGAACACAAGCTGAAAGGGGGTTCACATTTCTTCTCACCCAGGCAAGAGGGTTAAGCAGCCATGGCCCAGCTATGCTGTACTTGCACTAACATCTGTTAACCTGCACGTATCAGTGACCATGAAGTCTCAGCATCACGTGCCTTGGTGTAGGATGTTGTTTGTACCAGGGAGGTGTATCTTGCAGGTGTGTTCAAGCGAGTTCAGAGTCAGACCTGGCCTTTGCAACTGCATGATGAGGCAAGCAGAACATGTTGGCTCGGGCTTGGTTGGCCAGCAGTTCACATAGCTTCAGGCTTGCTCAGGGTCTGGGCAGAACCAGAGGCCAGGTGGAGTTTACTTATATTTGCCTCTTTAAAAGATAGCACAGGTAAGTAGAGTCCATATCCAGGCCCAGTTAAGTCTCACTTCTTATGGCAGTATTAGGCATTATGCCTAAGTAGAGGGTATACAAAATACCTTTTCTTACCCTTCCTTTGTCAGCTTTAGTTACTTCTGAGATGCTTAATGGATAATTTAATTAATTTCAATCCTTTATCTTCCCCGAGTACTTCTTTTAACTGCTTCCAGGAGAAGCTAATGACCTGAAAATAAGGATTCCTTTTGCTCTTGGTCACTGAGAGGTTATGATGTCTACTGCTAAAATCCACAGGATGGTCACATATTTGAGAGGGCGTTTTTTCAGGATACGAACCTCCTAAAGGGTTCTCTTAAGTGGAAGTCATGGTGGTAGAGCTTGAGATTCATTTTGCTTGACTTGCTGAGTGAGGCTGAGTAAGCTGGTACCATTGGAATGATGGAAACTCACTGATATGATTTCTCCTGGGGAAATCTCTGATAGAAATGTAGTGGGAAGGTGTCCTGAGCATGCCCTCAGAAGGTTATGACTGCTGTCCACGTGTCCTGTTGACTGGCCTCTGTCAGGCATTCGGAGTATCTGTGAAGACAGTCTGCATGTGACTAAGTGCATAAACAGAAAACTAGTGTGCTCTTTTGTTTGCACTACCAGCTTGTCACGGTCTGAAATAGAATTGTGGTTTTCTTTTCCCACCCCCCTCTTAGGAGCCTTAGCTGTCCCTTAAAAAAGCAGCTTGACATCAGTAGCTCCTGAAACAGTCCTGTTCAGTGTTACTCTGGCATTTCTTCTTGATGCAGGAGGCTAAGATTGCCCAAAATATTACCAGATTTCTCACTATGCTGATTTTTGAAACTCTGCAGTGTTCTCCATAGATTATGTCCTTCCATTCTGCTTCTCAGCTTCCTATTTTTTCTGGATGGATGGTATTTTGTTATCTCATCTACTCTGGTTTTCTCACCTGCTTTTGTTAGTAAAATGTTAGGAGAAGAGAGTTTGAACTCCTGTTCTGGGGCTATAACTATCATTTCAGCCTGTCATAAGGGTAACAGGTCAGGGAAACAAATCTTGGCCCTTTATGAGCATGACTAAATGAGCAGCCATTACTCCAGGCTAGAGGATGTCACATTTGGCTGGATAGGATGAGGGTGGAGGGAAATTATACAGTAACTTTTACCTTGACTGTTGCTGGCAGTGCAGGTCACATTGATCTGTATCTGCCTGAGAAGGTGACAAAGCAAACTCTTTGAGCAGCTTTATGTATTTTCATGTCCCTCTTTGAAATTGCTAATCTTATTCTAGACAATGTGATTTTCAAGAAAATTGCTCTGTTCAAGTCATTGGTCAAGAGAGGGTAATAACTTTCTGAAGTTGAGCAGGATGACTGCATTGTTTCAGGGTACAGGCTCTGCTTCGAGGTCTTCCCATAATTCTGAGAAATTGGAAGGCTCTGAAATACTCTCATGAAGTCTTTTATTTTCTTTAGAGCTCTGTTTCTCTGGGCACTGAATTACTGTGCCAGCCTAGTTTGGGAAGTATATGTGCTGGCATGATAGTTGTGTTACAGCAAAAGCTGTCCAGTTCCATGCTGGAGCTGTAAATAAAAATGAAAAAAATGTGCCAAGTATTGACCAAATTATGACGTACTTCTCCTGGAAACTGAATGTTAGTTGGCTTAATTGTCTGTAAAAGCATCTTGTTTAAGTAGTATAATATTTTTATGGAAAAATGGCATGGCCTAAAAGTGTGTTCCATCACAATTTTCTTTTTCTTATTAGATTGTGGAGGGAATGAAGAAGAACAGATGGAGTATTGAGAATATTGCCTTTGGATCTGGTGGAGCTTTGTTGCAGAAACTAACCAGAGACCTCTTAAACTGTTCCTTCAAATGTAGTTATGTGGTGACCAACGGCCTTGGGGTATGTCTTTGTACAGCTTCTACCACTCTGCTTTTTGTGGAGGCCTCCCCACTTGAAAGCCTGTTTGACATTTTGTGTTAACCATACCACCATCTGCATTAGGTCCCACAAAGCCCTTTCCTCTTAAAAAAATCCTCAATTCATTTTAGGTAAATGTCTTCAAAGATCCTGTTGCCGATCCCAACAAAAGATCAAAGAAAGGACGGCTGTCGTTGCATAGGACACCTGCTGGAGAGTATGTCACCCTCGAGGAAGGCAAGGGAGATCTTGAAGAGTATGGGCAGGTATGAATTTTCAAAATCTGTTACATCATTCTTCATGCAAAAATAGACTGAAAAAAAGCAGGTTATAACTTAATTTCAGAATTTATTTCTGATTTGTCATTTTGTTCAACTCCCATCTTATTACCTCAAAAACTACCTCAGTACCAAATTCAGTAACAGCAGAATGTTAGAATGACAGTAGAATGTTCAGGCTTTACAATTACAGATCTTTCTCTTTTGTTTGTCTTCAGAAACATGAGAACATTGCCTCTTTTCCCCAAAACTAAAGTCTCAGTGTTGCAGAATATATATTGGCCAGGTAGTTCTGTTTGGCCTGTATTGCACAATTTGAGTAGTGACCCTAGCTGGAGGTGGAACAGGGACAGCTGTAACTGAAATGTGTTTCTACTTCCCCACTGAGATTTTTTTAAATAGTTACTTCAGGAGTTAATGCCCTGTACACGAAATAGTTCCACATTTTTCAAATATGTAAATTAAAACCAGGAATTTGGTTTCCCTGGGAATTCTTTACAATTGCAGAATGGAATGCTATTTCTGTGAAATAAGCACAAACTTTATGCCAGTCTCAGGCTTTCAGTTTGATATGTGTCGTGTTTTCAGCGTGCAGCAATGAAACATTAAACTGCATGTTGAGTCTCTTCCCAAGTTAAGAGGACTGAAAATAAGTTGTCAGATTGCACTTCTGCTTTTAGAAGCTGAAATGCTTCTGGTATACAGAAACTGTTTCTGTGCTACTAGGCAGAGGGGTACTACTAGGCACACTGTTTTACATAACAGTAAGCATAAAACTGAGTTCTCTGAGAAATTTCAACGTGAAAAAAAAACCTGAGTTATACACACTGATGATATTATGCTGTGGACACAAAGATCTTGTATAAATTTGAAACTTTTTTCTATGCACATATTCATGTACATATGTTAATGATGAACATTCATATACATGTAGGGAGGGAAGGACCTAATGGTGAGAAATCTCTTCAACACAAACTACAAGACTTTGGCTCTGAAATTAGGTGATATATTGTTCCTTCATTTTTGACAGATGAGATTATTCATTAAAATTTCTTTGGTCCCGGGCTATTAACAGGTGAAACTATTCATTAAAATCTTTCTAGTCCCAGGATATTAGAGAGGGTCATTGGTGTGGTAGCAGTTCTGGGGCTCCCTGGAAACCACAGGGAAGTGTACCCTTCTGTGGGCCCACTGCCCTAAAGCCACAGGTGCTTGCAGTAGGTCACCAAGTGCAGGGACTGCTCAGTGTTGCTGCTGTGCTGACTTTTGTTGCCAGCTGTGCTTATTGCCCTTCCAAAGTGCTGTGTGCAAGCCCTTCCTGATATGCTGTTTTACAAAATATATGAGCAAAGGGCACTGTGAAGAAAGATATTTAAGTGTCTTTTTTTTCTAAAGGAAAAAAGTACTTCATTAACCTCTGTAATTGAATTGAATTAGACTGGTTGAGTATCACCTTTCTTACAAACTGCTCTAGCAAGGTGTATTTAGTGTGTATTTGGCTTTGGCTAGGTGTAGATACCTCACTCAAGGGACTACTCAGCACAAAGCTGCTGTCTGTGCACAGGATGACCCAAGCCCTTTCTTCTGTGTAACCATTAGTGAAAGGTGTCACAAGAAGCTGTAAAGATTTAGTATCTTGACAGGCTAAAGTTCTAGCCTTACCAGCCTGGATTTGTGTGCTTGCTTGTGTAAGCCGTGTTTGCCAAATAACTCTTGCTAAAACAGCGGTGTTTCTTGCAGGACCTGCTTCACACAGTATTTAAGAATGGAAAGGTAACGAAGTCGTATTCATTTGATGAAGTAAGACAAAATGCCAGGCTGAAGAGCAGTGAATTACAGACAGCGTCTCACTAAGTTCCATTCCATGTCTGTGTATGTGTGTGTAACTAGTTCGTACTGCATAGCTACTGGTTTATTGTACAGATTTGTGTGTTTGTGTTTTATGACATTGTAGCCAAATTATTTGTTGGTTTATGGACATACTGCCCTATCTTTGCCAGTCTTTAGAAGATGAAATCAGGAAATGGTACTTGCATTGTAAAACATATTTAATGCTAAAGTGTGCTTTTTAGGGTCCTTTGCCAGTAGTGATTCAATCTGGTATTGATCTTTTCACAAATGAGACAGAGCTGAGAAACTTTTTTATATATAACAGAATATCACAAAATGGATTTACATAAAATTATCATGATTGCTTTATGTTTATATTTAACTTGTATTTTTGTACAAACAAGATTGTGTAAAATATATTTAAAGTTTCAATAATTAAGTCTTTCCAACTTTTCATGATTTTTATGAGCACAGACTTTCAAGAAAATATTTAGTGGGGGGGGGAAAATCCATTGCCTTTTGTCCATTAATCAGCAAATAAAACATGGCCTTAAAGGTTTGTTGTGACATTGTTCCATTTGACAACTAAATCAGGACTCATATCTCCTTAAGATCCCATAGAGTTGCTGACCTCACCATTTCTTGTAGTTGTCTGTATTAGTAAATCTGCATTAAACAAAATTACTGTTCTTACTAGAAGGTTTAGGTACTACAGACCTTGCTGGCACAGTAAGGTATGTAAGTGAAATGCCAAATTTGAAAGGATTCTCTACTGCAACTTAACTTGCCAAGTCTATCCCACTTGGTATATGCACCTCAATATTTTAAGAGTAAAGTTTTTAAGAGATCTCCTCTTCCACTATAGAATATATGTGTAAAATACTGAAATACGGAAGCGGTGTATTTTAAAGTAATTACACTTCTGGGTTTATTTTTCATATACTGTAAGTGACATGACTTTAAAGCAAAATACTGGACTGGGTAGTGCACTTTTTTACTTTTTTGTATTTTTTTCATTGATTTGCCTTTTGTCAGACTGGATGTTAAATTGTAAAAATGTTTAACTATTTTTGTTAACAACTTTAATAAAACTCTATGCTAGCCAAACTCCTACATAAATGACAGACCTGTTTCCCCTTCTCGCCCCATCTGTTTGGTGTGAGGAGGGGCTTTTATTTTGCAGAGGGTAACTGTAAAACAATGTGTTTGAGAGATACTTTTGAACTGTCTGCACCTGATTGTATTTGCTCTCTGCATATGCTTGATATGAGTATCTGCTGGAAAATGAAATTGCTGAGGATTTTATTTGAGAAGCTATGTAGTAACCTCTGAAATGTTTGATAGTACTGTAGGATGGCTCTCACTAGAAAAGTACCTCCCTTACTTAAAAACAAAAAACAACAGCAAAGGCAAACAGTTCCTGTTCTGCTGGTGATCACCTATCAGCCAATTGCTTAATATACTGATGTAATTAATGCTTCTAATTAGCAAATGACGTTACTGGAAAATGTTAGAGGTCTAAAATAATTTAAGCCTACAAAATTTTATAAAATGTGCTTTTAAAGGAAGATTGAAAAGCCATACTTCATTGTTCTTACTCTCTCACCAAAAAGGGCCACATCAAAGCATTCGTATTTCCAGGATTTGTGGTTAAGACATTTATGCCCAGTCTCAATAGTTCTTGTTAATAAAAACCCATTTTTCACTTGTAGTGTATGTAATTATACATTTAAGTGATGTATTGTTTCAAGAATAGTGTTTTAGTAAAACTCTAAATGCTGACCTTTCACACTGAGGAACTGCCTTCCCTTAGCTATTAATTATATTGTTTGGTTTTGGCCAGGAAAGATTTTGAATCTGGACTTAGGATCAGTAGCAGGTAAATAGTACAGAGCCTTTTTCACTCCTCCACATGTGTACTAGGGAATTTTATGATGTATGGTTTAAAAAACAATAAAGTAAATGCTGCTTTCATTCTGTACCAATAAAAATTTTGATAACTATTGACTACCCATAACTGATATTTTTGTACTTGAGAACTGAGGATATACTGTGGAAGCACTGTTTTCATGTGTACCATGAAGTACATTATAATTGTTCAGTATTGTCTAAAACTTTCAGCTTATTAGTTGGAAACTCAAAGCAAATTCTCTACTTGTGCATGTCACTTTCAGAAAGTTGTAATGTCACTCATTTTATTAAATGTTAATAACTTAAAAAGGGGAAAAAAACAGAAAAACACCTGGTGCTATTCAGACCTGAACACTTGTCTCTTTGTGTTTGGCAGTTTGACATTCTGGGCATCAAGGAGTTGACAGAAATTACTGCAGTGCTTGAACCATACAATATCCTAATTCTTCCACATGAAAGCAAACAGCATGTTTGTTTGCTTTAAATTACTAGATTTGTAGTCATTGATATATTTTAATTATCCCCATTTCATAATATACAGTATTTGTATTTAAAAATAGGAATTGCGAATTTTGTGTTTAATACTCTGATTTGTAACCATATTTAGCATAAGAAATGGATTTTGTAAGACTATTTTTTTCTTCAGTTGCATGATTATAAAGAAAAAAAAAGATACTTCTTTGGTACTTTGAAAGGACTGAGGAGAGAACAGAAGAGTACTTAACTGTTTGGTTTGCCAAAATCAAAACAAAGCTTAAACAGTTCTTTTCTTATAGGTTTTTACATTCCTTCTTGTTTAGTGAAGAATAAGTATTCCTCACTTAAATCCTCTGTTAAAGTAATTTTAATGTACTTGGCATCAAATACCAGTATGTAATACACATGGAAATAAAGTTTAGTTCTGGCAGTGAAAATCATAGCCATCTGTGTCTTAAAGTTCTGATGCCAGGCATCAGATGTCATTCCTGTGCTCTTTGTTGCCAAACACAGACCAGAGCAGAGCTGTGCTGTCATTGCAGTCCTTTAAGGAGAGCTGCTCAGCTGCCCCACAGACAGTTGGGGTTAAATAAATTTACAACCAGCTCAGTTCTAGAGAAGAGAAAGCAAACTGGGCACTTATTTTTGGTGGTGTTTTTTTTTGGGGGGGCTGGTGGGGGGGGGCGGGTATGTTTGTGTGCCTTTGGGTTTGGGGTGTTGTTTTGGGGGGGGGTTTTGCTTTTTTTCTTTTTTTTTTTTTTTTTTNTTTTTTTTTTTTTTTTTTTTTTTTTGTGTGTGTGAGTTCATCTGTTCTTCAGCATTTTGTCTGTTTGTGCTTAAAACTAAAGCACTTGTAATTGAATTTGATATAAGGAATTATCCTCTATATTTGACATAATCCTTTCTCAAATAAAGACTGGTTATTTAAACTTTACCTCTAAAGCCACTAGAATGCTTGTTTAAAAGCAAAATAACTGTCAGTATTGCAGCCTTCAGTTCACTTCTGTACTGTGAAAAATGATGTCAGCTCTTTAGCCGAGAGAATCCTTCGGACAGGATTTTTGTAACTAGAGGAGTTACACTTTAACTCGTGCATGACTCTAAGTTGCAGCAGGCACCTTACAGGCACAGCGGGTCAGTGAGGGCGGGTGAGGCACCTCCTGCATTGTTGCTGGTCCCTTCAGCTCTCGCTGAAAGGGGCTCTTGTACCCCACAATAATGCTTGAATCCAAAGCCTCTGTTACGTGATCTACAGAGAGCAAGCACAGCCCAAGTGCCAGGCAGGCTCCTCCACTTCCTCTCCGTGCTGTTGAAACCCACCAGCTCCAACACCCCAGATTTTGTCCCTCTGATCAGCCTTTGTGCAGCTTAAGTCACTCACCAGCCGTGAGCGTGTGGTGGTGGCTCCCAAGTCATCTGCCAGAAATCAGCAGGGAAACTCCAGGCCCTGGCCTGCGCAGAAGGCAAGGGACTCCCAGGAGGGGCCCTGTTTGTGTCATCCAATTCTGCTGTAACAATTCAAATCATGACTGTGCTGAGCTGCTTGAGGCAGGGACTGTGAGGGTGCATTTGCACAATGGTAATTGCATCTCTGCCTGGAAACGTTTGGGTTTCTTTGTCTCTGAGAGCCCCATCAAGGTCCTCTAGGTGCACATCTCCATCAAATTTGTGAACATCTGAGGGAGAGATCATCGCCTTAAACCTGATGGGTAGGGGCCTTATGTGGAGAACTGCATGCCTTCTAAATAACCAGGTGATCAGAAATAAGGAAATACTGAGATTAAAGATGCTGTATGAAGTCATGCTTACTAAAACCACAGTTGCTAACCATGGCTGTTATGTTCTTTGGGGTTTTTTTCCTGTTTTACTAGCAGTACAGCTGACCTTGTTAATGATTTTAAAACACTCTTCACAGAAAGATGTTTGGTTTTAATTAATCATAAAGGATGAACACCACTTAGCAATAGAGTAGTCCCAAAAAGTATTTTACTGTGGCACCATATTTTGTTGAAAATATGCCCTGATGTCTGGTGTAATACAGTCCAGAGCAACTGAGAAGATATGTGAGTGAAGTCAGCAGGATTCTTCTCAAGTAACATTTTGTTCCATATAGTTTCCTTACTAATCTTTGCATGAGTACTCCTAACTGCTTTTTGAACACAATTTCTAGAATTTTCAAGTTACGGTGAGGTTTCCTGGCATCAGAATGACAGTCATCTCTCCTGTTTCTGGCTGGAGCAGAGGTATTTTAAGGACAGATAGGGAGCCATCATGCCTCTAGCAAGGTTTTTATTTCCCTCTTATACAAGTCTTCTCAGTTCAAGGGCAAGTTTATTGTTTGTTTACCATTGAGCAAAAAAAAAAAAAATCAGTAAATTTGGGTTGTGTAACTCCTTTTTTTCCCAGCAATTTAGTTTATATAGAAATCAGTCCGAGATATTTCACAGAATCACTAGATAAATTTACACAAGTATACTCTAATTTTTAATATATGTATTTATACTTACGCTTCATTGATCACTTGTGAGATCTGAGGATCTGATTCTTGGTAGTTGATCCAATGCTCATGTCAAGTAAACATACTGTAAATAGCCAGGTAATTACAGATTGTTGGAAATGGCTTCAGAATCTTCATATAATTACAGTACTTAAGAAATTCAAGTGGGTGGATAAAGGGTGGAAGGCTCTGAGGGCTGGACATTTTTACTTCTTTGTCATTAATTTTGGTTGTTAATGTAGCTATTTAAAGCTTCCACATCACCTCTTCTATACAAAAGGAGATGAGGAAACTTGTTCTATAATGTCTGAGTAATCACATCACCAAAACATTAATAAAAGTAATACACATGTCAAATAAACTGCATGGACTTCGAACCTTATCTCTTGTAAGGTAAAGGGAAGAACTTCAGCCTCAAACTTGATTCCCTTTCCTGCAAACAGAAAAAGAAATAAGGTGTTTTCCTCAGAGCCTGTGGGATGTGCTTTCCTCAGTTTTCCGATACAGAACAAGGCTGGTGTGCTCTTCCCTTTCAAGGAAGTTTTCCCTATTCCAAAAGATGCCACCCTATTTTAAGCATAAGGAATTGCAGCTCGTTGTTGAATGTGTCAGAAGGATGACATACCCCAGCAATTTAAGAGGATAATCTCTGGTTGAAATGGCTTTGGGTAGAGATATGTCTGTAAGTCACAGAAAGGTCAGAGCATGACAAGTAATCTCCCTCTGGTGGGGGTGCCTCCCTGCCATTTCTGTCTCAGCTGAGCAGGTTCAAGTCTGTCCCGTAATCTGCTGTGAAAACATTGAGTCTGTTCAACCAAAACAAAGTGTTGCTGGGCCACTGTTATTACAAAGCAGTGGTCTGTTAATGTGCCCCAATCTAACCTGAATCCATTTTTCAAGGCTTGTAGCTACTTGTTAAACCAAACACCAGTGACAAACTTCATTAAAGCTCTGGTTCTTCCCCCACACCGTGGGTTTTGCAGCCTCACCTCCAGCACTGCTGATTGAAGATCATTATTTGTTTTTATTGCTACTGTAAATCTCCAGAAGATAAAAAGAAAGATTTCACCTCTGTACAAGGTTTTGCAATCGTTACACCTTCAGAGTAAAGCAAACAGATTCATGCGTTACAATCGGAGAAAGGTGACCCTTTGCTACCTTTTGTGTCCAAGTGGTGACCATGAAAATGTTGATAGACATGTGAGAATCTGGCAAAAATAAGGATTTGTTCTCTTGAGAACTGATTTCCATGTAAAAGTCCTGTACTGAAACATACACTTAGAACCTTTATAGTCATTAGTGAAGGACTGCTGAATACTCAAGCACTTTAGCTTGGTTTCTGCAGGTGCTTCCTGACAGTCTAGTCTCACCCATGTTCCACGTGGGTTACCCACAGGTAATCCCATCTGACAGGGGCTGCACTGGCACACAGAATAGCAACATAAAGTTCTTGAGTTCATGGAGACCACCTGGGTCTTGTGTCTGCTGGAAAAGTCCAACACTATGTGAAATAACCTGTCCCACTGCCATCCTGAACACCAAAGGTGGGTTTGCTGAGCCTAACTGAGCTCCAGCTCTGCTTACAGCTGTGCAGACTATCCCCATGGCTGTTTTGTTGTAAGAGAGCACACATGGTTAATCCCTGCTCTGTCTTTCACAGCCCATAGTGGATTAGGCAAGACCTGGGAAAAGTTTCACTAGTTTCTTCCCTGTTACAACAGAGTCCTGCCCAAAGGCATTTTGAGACAAGAACCCATATGGTTATTGAATATGTGGTGTGCTGTAAACCAGCGTGAGAGGAGAGAGTGACTTCGGGGGCTGTGGTATGACTGTAAGTAGTAATTCCTTCCCAAATCAACTGATTAGACACAAGTGCTGTCACTGGGATGGTTGTTATAACATCACAGCAAAGACAAGGCTACCGAGCTGCGTGTCAGCTAAGGCCTCTGGTTCTTTTCCAAATGACTTTCTCTATCCACTACTCTCTTAAAACACATGGAGTTTGGGAAGTACCACTACCATCAATCACCCATGTGTAATCTTCCTATAACGGGGTAGAGCTCTGTGTTACACTCTCTGTTCTCGCCTGACATTTGAATTGCCAGGGTTTGGTTTTGTTTGGTTTTAGTGCTACTGTGCTTTGTACTGACATTTTTATGAAGCTATTTTTTATAACACCAGGATTTTCTATTTAAGAGGTAGTAGATGAATCATGTCACTTTATGGGAGGTTAGGATTATTTTCTCCTGTGCACACTGGTTTATGCCAAATTTCATCTCCTATTTTAATTTGCATTTTCAGTGTTTTATAAAGTCCTTTTGCAATCCTTCACAATCAGCTCCCACCTTTATTACCCTGCGTAACTCAGCACCTCCAGCAAGCTGTCACCTACTTACCCATCCTTGTCTACACTAACATGTTGAGCAGCAGGAGCTCCAGCACAGATCACCAAGTGGAGTTTCACTCTCTGAGAATACTGAGTAATCTCCTACCATTTTCTTTGATCAATGTTGTATACATGTAAGGACTTCTCCTCGTGTCTCAAAACTTCTTAGCTTCCTTAAAAACTTTATTATAAATCTTGTTGAATGCCTTTTTGAAATTAAAGTAGGTTATATCCTCACACCTGTTGACTCCTTCAAAGGACTTCAAAGAAAGTAACTCTCTTGCATTTATCAATCAGAATCTCCCTTGGGAGGTTAAATTCGTTCTTTCTACTCTAATTTCTCCCTTGGTCTTACTGTGCCTTTGTCCACAAGGTCAAAAGTCTTTAGAAAAATTGGAAGATCCAACTCCAGACAACACAGGGAATTTCTGAAACAGATCCTTGTTCTCATGCTGCCTTTGTCCTTTTGCAGTACAGTGCTCAGTGGTGAATGGCACAAGTTTCTGCAGTAGAGTACCTTGGGGTGAGAAAAGCAATGAGCCATTGGGACAAATCTGTTCTTCAGGTTTGAGTTAAAGAGGGACAACTACCAAGGGACAGACCAACTTATGGGAGGCTTGTCACCTGGTGATGCCTCTCAGGGACTTGCATGAACAGGAAAGCTGGATGTAATAAAAGAGACAGCCCCACCAAGCACTGGGGACTAGAGGCAAAGGTAACCTAGTTTGCACAGTGCTCATCCTTGGACCCTGAAAAAATTCTATTCAACAAGGGACTCTGGATTAAACCAGACTCCAGAATACTTTTGAGTGAAGAGTCATTTGTTTTAAAACCACAGGCAAGGATCTGTGGACATGTCTCGTGTCCCAAAAAGATAAATATATAAACCTGGTCACCTCTATACTTCAAGCAAGGGTGTATTGAACCCAGTAGTTCCAAAACAGGTGCCTCTGTCGTGTTTGCTGAGCATCACGTGAGCACTGCCGTTTGATGTTTTACAAATACTGATTGTACAGGGATCACATACATATATGTACATATGTACAGTTTATACACACTAAGATGTAAATCTATCTGTGTATGAATAGATGTATATAGATGTGTATATATTCTAACTATAGAAGGAAATATCCATAAATACTAAGGACATTCTATTAATAATTGTTCATGGGCTATGATCTTTCATTAACTCTGTGTGCGTGGATCTTTGCTTGCTCTGTTTCTTCCTGATAACTTCATTTTATACATGAGAGGGTTGTGTAAGCAGCCTTTTCAGCCACCACCTGACTGGCAGCTTATGCTGAAATGATCATCTATGATTACTCCTAAATCTGTCCCTGAATTGCTGCTTGCCAAGACACTGCATGTCTGTCTCTGGTGTTGTGTAAGTTGGTGTTTAGCTACCTGCCAGTGGATGTCGTGTGATAGTGATCAGGCAAGTCAGGTTTGCATAACAATAACCTGTCTTTGTCCCTCTTTATTACCCCTCAACTTACATGTCTCCCACAGACTTTATCAATGAAACGTTTATGTCATTGTCTAGGTCACCAATGAACAAAAAAGGATCTCAGTCCTGTGGCATCACTGCTAAATGGGGTCTTGCTCATTGGTGACTTTCAATGATCAATATTTTGAGATCAATGAAAGAATCAGTTTTTAATCCACATAGTCAATTATCTGGCAGTTATATACTATTTGAGTTTTTAAAGTCAAGTGCAGTGTTTTACTGATGCCTTAGAGGAATTAACATTGCATTATGATAGTTTTCTTTATTCAACACACATGGAAAAATATAATAACTAAAGAAAAAACACCAGCCCAATTTCATTCCCTGTTTACTACCAGCCAAAAGTGCTCTGAACTGAAATGTTGAGGACAATCTCCTTTTTCCACCTGGGATCTCCTTCTCCTTTTAGCTTTGAGCAGGACCTGCTGCTGGCCAAATCCTAGTTTCTACTGCAATACCTAATGATGAAAAACAATGTCTTTAAGTAAAGAATGTGTTGGGAATATTTGGCTGGACAAAACACAGCCCCAGAGGAGAAGTGAGATCTGTGCATTAGCTAGGTAAAGTCACAGGAGATGCAGGGACCATCACCCTGGCAACAGCCCAGACCTGGCAGGTCACCCATCCTGGACACTGAACTGCTCCAGCCAGGACCTGACAACCCATGGTGGCTCAACAAACCTCTCTGGGAGAGGAGCCTGTGCATGTTTAGAGCAGCTCAGATGCTAATGTGTGCTGTATTTTGGGATTACCTGCAGTGCATCAGAACAATGCACCATAATGCCCCTCCCAGGGCCTGCCCTGGTTGCCTCCCTGGTTCTTCCAGCCCTGCTTACTTGCTCGGAGACAGCAGTGTTCATTTTCTGCAGCAACACTCAGACACCCCCTGCAGCCTCCATGAGCAGGGCCCTGGGGCCTATGAGACCCCCGTGGGGTAACAGAGAGCTCTGTCTGGGGTGGTGTGCACCTGTGCAGGACAGACACAAAGCAAAGCAAAGTTGTACAGAAGAAAGGAGTCTGCAGGGAACCAGCAGCTCTGAGGATGCCAGATCCCTCTGTCTGCATCTAATAAAAGCCAGAGAGATGAACACTGCTTTGTGTATCCTGTTAAGCTTTCATGTACAGCTTTCACTGGTGACCTATCAGCTTCTAAAATCCTGGCTATAACTTACTGAAGTACACTTTGCCTTTACTGCCACACCTGTCCAAGTGGAGGTGGGAGGAAGGAAATGAACTGAAGCTGGCTGAGCACACTCCGAGCACCCTGCACCCCTAGAGACGCCAAGCTGCAGTCAGCAAGTCCTCTCCACCAGCAGCTGCTGCCCAGATGCTGCTCTAAGGAGGGGCCTCTCTGTCCCTACAGCCCAGCAGCCCCTGGGGTGGTTCCACTCACAGATCAGGTAAGTCCAAAAGGTTGGTTCAGACTCCAAAAGGAAAGGGCACTGCTGGGGTGATGGGCAGGTGTGGCAGAGCCCGTGGCCCATGGGAGATGCTCTGTATTCCTGCCTCATTCATTGGCATTTCCCTCTGGGTAAGATCCCCTCCAGCAGGCTCAGTGTCTGCTTGGTGCTGGTCAGAAACGGGCAGCAGCAACAGCAGAAAGGAAAATAATTTCAAAACAGGAAGAATCCAGGATTCCCTGATATCTTTCTCTGCTGGGTGAATAACACACCACACAGCCACAGTGTTTGTAAGTAGACTCTCCTCTGTATTTTTAGCAACTGATCTATGAGATCATTTTGCTATTTTCAGTTGTTTGTGACTTGGGACTTTTCTGCTGGGAACACGGTGAGTGGGAAGGAGCACATACCCTCAGCTTCCAGTGAGGGGCTGAGCAGACCCTGTGTACGCAGTAAATGGTACTCATTTTCCGAGCAGCTTACCTCCCTGGAGCACCATCAGTTCGGGGCATCTGCAGCAGTTCGAGAAATGCCCTCTAGTGTTCTTCCAAGGTGCGAGAGAACAAGCACACACCCAGGAAAAACCCAGTCAGTCTTCAGTGAACTGACCAATAGCTTCTGTAAGCAGGCAGTCTGTCTGGAAGCCTGGAGGGCATCTCCCATGCTCCGTTCACAAGCAGAGAGCGTCTTGCTTAAAGCAGCAAATACAATTCCTGCACGTGCCTTTCGGTGCCTCGGTGCATTCAGTGCAAGGGGTCTCACAGCACATTTCTGTCTCCTGCCTGTCCTGCACCATTCCCAGTGCTCACACAGTGCTCAGTTAGTGCTGGCTACCAACACCTACATCTGGCAGCTGGGCACCATCAGCAGGCCCCGCCTTCCACAGGGGCAGCTTGATCATCTCCCTCTTGCCTGCCCCTCTCCTGCCTGCCCTGTGGCATTGCAGCATGCCTTTACAGCATCTCTCATCCCAAAGCACAGAGACCCTGACCCTGAGCGCTGCTGTTCATTCATCGAATAAGGATGCAATAATTAACTGACTGAGAGATAAGCCACAGATTCATCGAATAAGGATGCAATAATTAATTGACTGAGAGATAAGCCACAGATTTAACTGCACATCAAGCCTGCAGGATTCCCTCAATGCCGCCCACGCTGTGCTAGAACTGTGGATTCCTGCATCAGTGCCAGAATTTTAACATGTATTAAACAGAGACAGCCTCCTGCCACCAGAGCAAGGCTTAGAAGAGGCGATTTACTGGGGCTGCCTGTACACGGCACAGCCCCGGCAGCGCAGGGGTTGGAATGCAGGGTTGCCGGCCACAGCTTCATGCCCTTCCTGGCACCTGAGACACAGCCTCAGCCCCTTGCTCCACCTTACAAATTTGTTTCACTTTGTAGATGTGATTTCCTGGTAGCAGCATCCTCCTGGCATCACATCCCATCAGCCTGAGCTCTCCGTTACCTCCTTTTTCTCCCCCGCTGGCAAGATATGGACATGCACCAGCCTCTCTCATGGGATAAATAACCTCCCATTGGAACAGGCCTCATAAAAAGGAGCTTATTCTCCTTCCCCAACAAACCTGCACCACATCAGCCACCCTCCACCAGTCCCTGCAGCAATGACCACCTGGGTGCCAGCAGCACCACCATCCCCTCTGCTCAGTGTCTCACCAGCCAGGCCACTGTCTCACAGCAGGACGCTGGGACTTGGCTCACACCCCGGTCCTGACGACCTTCAAGACCTTGGCAGAGCGACAGGGTTTTCAGCCAGGATGAAATTCTGGCTCTGGAAACCCATGGGTAAACCCGGGCCCAGAAAAGCTCAACTTCATTTGAGCAGACCTCCAAGCTCAGGGTAATTTTTGCATGTTGAGAGCTTTGGCAAGACTTCCACGAGTGAGGTCTGAACAACAACCCAAAAACCCCACATGGAGCCACAGCCCACTGGAACTACGCACAAGCAGCTCGATGGCCACCTCTGGCTTCTGTGAGCCAGTGAGAAATGACTGTCTCAGCCTTGGGAGTTTGGTGTTTCCACAGCTTCAGGTTCACAGCTCAGCCACAGAAGTTTTAAGTTACTTTATTACATTTTCTATAGTGCTTATAGAAGTACAAAATGGCATTTTAGTCCCTAAAAGAGACTGTTTATCTATTTTTATTTCCTTTTGAGTTAGAAGAGGAGAGTGAAAGAAAATATGAACTTGCTTTCTGCAAGAAAACAAACTGACCTTTGAGTGTTACAAAAGCCTTTATACAATAATTTGGGCAAAGAGAACTGGAATTTCTCCTGTGAAACATATTTTTCCTTTAAAAATGCCAGTTTGCTAAATCCAGAACAGTTTGCAGAAAGGCTTGGTGTAAGTGAATCTGCCCATTTGATAGCCCCATTTTGAACAGTTGAAATGTTGAATTTGTCAGCATAATTCTTCAAGTATGAAGCTAATCTACAGTTGGAATTTTAAAAAATACAATTTAAGAAGTAGAAAAAATAAATACAGTTTAAATATAAATGAAGTATTTTTGCATTATTTAAATGCAAAATGTTTAAACTGACCTAATCCAAAACACATCGTGATCATCAGTTCACAACAGGTTTGAAATTTGGCTTTCTGGGCAGTGGAAAGTTCACTCCCCCCCGGGTAAAGCTGCTCTGGAAAGCTTCAGGCAAGTGGAGACTGGCCTGTGGGTTGAAGTTTCGTGCCTGTGCTCTTAAGACAACTGGGACACCTCAGGCAATGGCATCACTGCCCCCTTTGATAGATTTCTTTTCAGCTCTCAGTGCAGCACATGTCCAAAGCCACAGGTGAAGCATTTCTGACTCTCTCCCTCATCACCAAAGGCAGTGCAAAACATCCAATGAACAGAAGAAAACACATTAAGCTAAAGGCACATGTTGGTCTTGCCAACCAACACTAACAGTAACTAATCTTAAAAGGCTTATTACTATTTTGGTGCTTTACCCCAAAAA